>JAAGEH010000022.1:11472271-11723219 GCA_011751065.1 Lasiurus cinereus
GTTGATAAAGTCCTTGCACCCTGGCTGATAAGAGCTTAATTTAGCTCCCTTGAAAGACTATCCTTTTCAGAAGTTGCTTTCCATTGGCTTCCTAATCACCAGAGGCACACTCTCTCCCCCTAGTGGCTAAGCATTCAGACATTTGACATTTGGTGACTCTGTCTCCCCAAGAATTGGGGGAGTGGGGGGGAGAGGGGTGTGGAGGAGGAGGAAAGGAAAAGGCAGGGGGAATTGGCTCCCAGATTTTAGAATGGTAAATGATCACTTGTGAGAATTAGACGACCATTTGGGGAAACTTGTTCCTCTTTTTAGCAACCTATGTTCCCTTCTAATTTGCAGATCCTGGCATATCCAATTTATCCCAAAGAAGTCAAGGTTATATTCACATACTACAGCTAAGGGTTCTATTTCATCCACTACAGTAGTTGAATAGTCCTGGCTCAGGGTTCCACCTGTGAGAAGAAACCTTTCATAAACTGTAGTCATTCCCTTTGTTCATAGTTTTTCTCCACAGTATTTGGATAATGGTTAGAAAACATATTTCCACTTTTTACCCTAACTACACTGCACACATTTTTAAAGTACACCTACAGTTAGCCTGTGCATAAAAATGCACTACCAGGGAAGTACAGTGCCATCCTATTTGCCCATTGTATCCAGTTGGATAAATTTTCACTTAGGGGATGAGGGTGAGGAGGTGGGGAGAAAACATACCCCACCCCCACCACACTTCACACAGCTGGTTCCTCCTGATCCCACCTGTCCCATTCTGCTGAAACTATGCCTTCCCAGCACCAACTCACATATTAGCGCCTTGCACATTTCCTGCATTATAAGATCTGTAATCATTTTATTCACTGCAATGTCATCTTTTTAAGGGCAGGGATTATGTCTATCCCGCTAACAACTGTTTTCTTAGAACTAGCAAAATGTTCAGCCTGAGTTGTTACTCAAAAAACATTTGCTGAATGGATGAATATAAAGCTAATCACATACCTAGTGCCCATGCGTTAAACTGTTTTTAAGGGACAAAATGCATAGTATCGAAGATACATACATTCTTATCCTATAAATCATTTGGTCCCTGGACCATGTGGCTCAGTTGGTTATTACCTAGGTTGCAGCTCAATCCCGGTAGGGAGCACGCAGGAGGAGTTTCACTCTCATATCGATGTTTCTCCCTCTCCCATCTCTTTTTCTCTAAAAATCAATAAAAAATATTTTTAAAAAGGAACTTGTTCAAATCTTAGATCACAAATAATGTTACAAATACAGTATACTTAGCTCTGGCTTATGTTTCATGTGAAGAAGGTGATATAAATTGGTAGATATAAAACTTATAAATAGTAAAAGTGATTAAAACTGTATATCAACTGTAATTTTGGTAAAGTACATGTATGTCCCCTCTGTTCCATAAATAAATAATTTTATGTTAATACCTGATTATTCATGAACGAGGTTGACCATTAAGAAATGCAGACTTAATTCTATAACCACTAAGTACAATTAGCAAAATAAATTTTTTAAAGGTAGTATAGCTAAAAGGGACGTTATGGTTATTAATTTTGTTTTCTTTGGATGGTTTATTTTATCTGTTTTGGATTTAAAAACCCTAGTACCCTTTAAAGGAATTTGGATAAAAGTGCATTTTTCTTTGTTCAAGGAATTAACTCTATTTTTAAGTTTGGGTTTTGTTTTTAGCAGAGGGTAGGAGGGGGCAATTCAAAACATTACATGTGCTAATATTAAAGGGGAAGTTTTGGGGATTGATTATACATTGAAGTTTTATTTAGATGGTTCTATTGGTCTAGTTATAGGGACATAATCATTCAGAGCAGGTGCCCTGAAATAACTTGAATCCCTGAAAAAGTTGAGATGGACATGCACACCTAGCCACAACGCTTTCAAACTGATAACCTGTTTCATTTTTGTCAGGTGGCGGTGATCTCCTCTTTGAAGTGGTGTTCTCTTAGGTGAGGTGTGGAACAATGCGCTCACTTTCTCCTGCCGACCTAGATTGGCCCTATGCAGAAGCAAGGAAGCCAGAACGGGAAACATAGTTTCAAAGAAAACTTTCTAAGATACCAAATGCGGTTCACAAATAAAGCATATCAATACCTCACAGCTTTGTCTTCCTGATACATTTTATGTTCTGGGGTCTGTCTGGGTGGCATGTGAGTTGTACTTGGTAAGGGTCTTCTCTTTCCATCTTGAACAATAGTTTCTTTGAGCAGCCCTTAAGAGTGTCACTTTGCAGCTAGAGATAAGGCTCTTGTACCTAGAAAAGGGAACATTATGACTTAAATTCACACTTAGATAGGATAATATCAGATTTCTTCCAGAGGACACGTTTTGGTATTGATGTAGAGCAAATGATAAGCTATCTCTATCACCAATGAGAATTATAAGTTGTGGGAGTTAAACTTAGACCAAAGGGGTGAAGTGTAGAGAGGTTTCTGAATAAAAAGGAAAGCACACATTTTTAAACATGTCACTAAAAGCTGCCATGGTTGCTTTAAAATGTAGATGTAGTTCAGCATTTGAGGAAATAAGTTCCATTAATGCAGAAATGAAAGGACTTTGAGCTGGGTCAAGTGCAGATAGCTGATGCTAAAAAAAACAAAACAACTCTAAAAGGCATTGGGAAAAAACATTCTTCTTAGAAACCCTAAAATTATTAAATGCAAAAAAAAAAGAGTGTAATAAGATTATTGAAACCTCCAATAAAATGTTAGTACAAGGAAAGAAAAAGAAAGGCTAACAGTAAAAGGAGAATACATTATCCAGTGTGCGTTAATTTAGGTCCAGTATAATAACATCCAAGAGGAAAAGAAGGAAAACCAAAATGGTTATTTGGCATTGGGAGGTGAAAGTAGGGCAGAGTAGCCTAAAAATCTGTAATGCCAATGGTTGGACTCTGCTGGAGATAGCCAGAGTCTAGTGGCATCTCAAGGAGAGTATTTGGTATATAAGCTAGTGCCAGCAGGAGAAGGATCCTATTTTTTTAATTCTGTGAAAAACTCCTGGAATTACATGGCCAGTGTTTGTAAGAAGCCTCAAATTCTTCGTAAGCCAAAATCCTTTCACAGTACAGCAGAGTCTAATCACATGTTTAAAACAATTCTGTATAGACTGAGAAAAATAGAGGGAAGCATTACAAACAGCAAGCGGCAACCTAGGGAATTGGAAGCTACACAGGAATAGAATGGAGAACCATTTCCGGCTTGACAACTCTGAGAGGGGGGGCCTGAGGTGTGGCAGAGGGGAATGAATCAAAGAAAGGTCATTTATAGGTAGTAAAGTCAAATGTCACCCCCTCCAATTCTCATGACTTGTGGTTTAGAGAAAGGTTAGCTTCATATAGAGACTAATGTGACATTCTGAACTGTCTTAAGACAAGATGTGTGAATCTGATATAACGCTATCAATATCTCTCCCCCTAGCAGTTACGTTCAAAAAGGTACTTTAAAAAAAGACACACACACACACATACACACACACACACAAAACTTGACGTTCATGGTGAGGTACTAGACACTTGGGAAAGTCCCACTTGGCAGACAAAGGCTATCATCAAAAATTCTATAAACGATATTCCAGAAACTGCTTCATTGGAATATTAGTTTTGAAATCTACCATGATGGAGAAATAAGTCCTATGCAGTGTCTGCAGCACTTTGGATTGATGATATAACCCGTTTCAGGAAGTCGGAGCATCAGTGGACTGGAAAAGCCACAGGCATCATCATCATAGGCATTCATGTTATGCCAGGTATCATGAGAAGCATGTTACATACATGACCTCTTTTAGCACTCACAGCTATTTTTAAGAGGTAATAGTAACACCATTTTCACATGAAAAAAATTGAAGCTTGGAGGTATTATTTTTTATTGTTTTATTTTTTCTTTATTGATTAAGGTATTACATATGTGTGGAGATATTATTATCTTGTCCATGGTCTCAGAATGTCAGAGCTGGACTCGAAGACATGTATTAAGTTCTAGAAAGCCCATAAAATAACCACCATGTTATGCTGTCTCCTTAATAGCCAAATATATTTGTTAATCATATGATCCTGTTACTGTAGTTAAGTCCAGCACTTGGATTAACAACCTGGTGGGTAACATACCAATATTAAAGCACTCGAAAGGAAAACTGAATGTCCACAGTCTTCTAGAAAGTTCATCAAATGTGTAATCAACACAGAACTCTCCCAAATCCAGTGCCTGTCTGTGTGTGGAACATGACCTATTTGACGTCTAATGCTTTAACATACTCATTTGTACCTTCTTTGACCTCGTCCATCAAGTGGGTGACATGAGAGAACCACAGAGAGAGAATTAAATGATAACTATCCTATAAAGAATTGAGTAACAATGAATGGTGACAAATCTAGAGGAGAACTTAAATTAAAATTCTGGATATCCAAACATAATTGCACATTTTGTTCGAAGGGGAGCATTTCTGGTTCATTGATCTCAGAAACAGGTGCAGCACACTTCTCCCGTTTGTAAACTTCACCTACATGTCAGTCAGAGAATGAATTACTGATTTTCTGTGCGAATATTGTGATTAAATGGCTATAATGGCTATGGTCTTCTTCAGTGACATTTTGGATTTCAAGAAACAGAGTTTTGTTTTTTTTGTTTGTTTGTTTTTCCTAGTGGAGAGTAGCTCTCAGTTGTAGTGAAGGTCAATGTGTACATTTTTCTAGGAACTATTAAGGGAAGCCTGGGATGTTAGGGCTTTTCTCTCTGTTTTAATTTACTAATAGTGAGTACTGGAGCAGAGAAGTAAAACTGTACTATTTCAGTTTCTTTTCTGCCCCAGTTTGGAGAGAAGAGTTACATATTCATTCTCTCATAGCAGGGTTTTTTTTTCTCTAGAAACAAAAATAAGTAATATTCTTATTTGATACCAGAAATACTATTTATGAAATGGATCAATTTGGGAGAACTTTGCTTTAGAGCATTTAAATAGCCTTCCCCAAGAGAGAAGAGCTTCCCCAGAGATTAGGAAATAGTTAAAAAATAAAATGAACATAGGAACTGGTGTCCTCATAATCTTAAAAAAATAATTTAACATTATCCCGATATTATGTTAGAGAGTGAATGCTTAACAGAAGACCAGTTAAGTATTTTTTTTAATTTCTTTATATTTGATTAAGGTATTACATATGTGTCCTTATTCCTCCATTACTACCCCAGCCGATCCCCCACTCATGCCCTCACCTCCCTTGTTGTCTGTGTCCATTGGTTAGGCTTATAGGCATGCATACAAGTCCTTTGATTGACCAGTTAAGTATTTAGACAGCAGTCATCTTTCTTCCTAATCTAACATAGATGAGGAAGGGCACTTCTCTCCAAAGTCTGTAGGATTATTGCTTTGAGAGGCCCCTCCTGATGTGGAGGAGGACACTGTGGTCTGGAAGGCCTGGCACCATTAGACAGTCTGTCATGCATAGAACCCCTTGATGGATTCAAATCCAACAGAAGCAACTTTGTGATAGTTTTACTTCCCAAGTTATTTTCCTATATGGAGAGAATACACTTGAAAATTACGTTTCTTTATAAATAAAAGGTGTTTGGGGATTTTGTACAGTTATTTCTTATGAGTTTACACATCTTTCCTTGTCCTTTTAAAGAACGATAATGGATCTATAAACTTGAGTTTCTTTTTAGGAGTGGGGAACGCCCAGCCCAACGGCCATATATGTCCCAGGAAATCATTTGGTCTGGCCTTGCCCAGGCACTAGGGTGAGTTAATGAAATGTTTGACCAAATATAGCAGGCTGATTTTTAAGTTGATGGTTGTATATGGCCCGCAAATGACATTATAATTATCCAAATGGCCACTGGCAAAAAAATGGTTCCCCAACCTTGCACCCCACGAGACTAGAGGCCAGGATTTGGACAGTGAAGCTCACTAAGGTCATGCCATTATGTGTATGAGCCTTGTCATCCAGCTAGACTTCTCTCTTGACTAAAGAGAAGCAAGAAGGAATGGATGCAAATGCAAGTAAGTACTTGACATGATTGGAAGTTGAGGAGGGTTTGAAGAAGGTGTCAGTGTTATTTTTGAGAGTAAAGGGGAAAATAACTGCATTGAATAAACACAGCCGGCTTGGCTCAGTAGTTGAACCTCAACCTATGAACCAGGAGGTCACGGTTTGATTCCTGGTTAGGGCACATACCTGGGTTGAGGGCTCAATCCCCACTGTGGGTCATGCAGGGAACAGCTGATCAATGATTCTCTCTCATCAATGATGTTTCTATCTCTCCCTTCTTCTACTTTCCTTTCTGAAATCAATAATTTTTTTTAAAGTGAATAAGCTTGAAATAGTTGCTATGAAGAAATGTGAAAGAATCTAAAAAAAAAAAAATTGAAAAGTTGGCAGAATAGAAATACCATTTGAGGCTGGTGACAACATACAATCCATCAATATTCTCAATACTATAACTGAATTCATAGTCCTGCTTTAGTCTTGTAAAATATGAAAGGATTGATCCAGTATAGAAAGTGGGGAGCTGGAAGACACGGATCAAAGTTTAGTTTAGTTGAAAGAATTAAATTTCAGTAATTGGCAGTTGAGTAAGCTACACAGAGAAGGATAGGGTACTGATGGATTGGTACTGATAGATGGGAAAAAGTAGAGGGATATGGATACCTTGGATTACAGTCAGGTTGAAGAACTTGTCTAGGAAGGGATAGTGAGTGAGAGATAGGAACATATAAAAGACTGTGAAAAAAAAAAACACAACTTGATTTTTCTGATGGAGTACAAGATGCCTGGATCCAGCATAGAGGGCATGAAATCAAGGCTTCTAGGAGTTGGATTACCAGGATAATGATAGGTTAATCAAGAGATTGTCTTGTGTCTTTAGAAAATAGAGGAAGATACTGAATTAGTTGCTGAAGCCTTTGAAGAAAGACTCCCTAAAAAACTGATGAATAATAGCTAGGAGGAAGGGTAGTAACAGATAGCAGGAAACAAGGAGCATCAGAGGAGTCTCAAACAAAAGTATGAATCTTGTGGAAAAAAAAATGGATTGGGATTGTAAGGGTGATGCTGACCTCATTTTCTTACCTGAGCTAGATGAATCAGGAAAATGAGTTGCCTTCACCTGTGAGAACCATAAGTAGGGTGATCATATCATCAGATTTTCCAATAACATGCCTGTCTGACATAAGTATTATTTAATTTTATTTATTTATTTTTTTTGCTGTAGAAAGATTTATTGTTTCATTTGGTCCAATGCCTACGAGAAGGCTTCAGGTTGGTTAAAAGAATGGCTAGTAGTGTCAGGGAGAGGCTCAAGTAAAACCCAGACACCAGGGGATGCAGAGAGGCCCCCAAATGGCTCTGGGCTCTACAGGCTCCTAGTCGTGCTTGAGGGGGAGCCTCTGGAAGAGATACTCGCCCAGCCCAGCCTGGGGGCCCGGCCACCTGCTGAGGTGATGCAGGTGTCTCCCATCTTCTGGATGAGTTTCACCTGCTCACCCAGAAGTGGTTCTCCAGGAAATCACAGAGCTGTGGGTCTGCGTGGGTAGAACCAGGGCAGGCAGCTCCAAAAGGGCCTGGTTCAGGTTCCTCTCCAAGGCCATGGTGGCTTCCATGACGTCCTGAGATCTGCCCACTCATCTTGAGGAGGTTTCACCAGGTCCTGGACAGAATTCGGCCATCGCACTGGTTCTGCATCTTTAACAGACACTCAGTGCCTCTCGATCTTCTTCTCCACCATAGCTCGGAAGAAGTGGCCCACGTTCTGGAGAGTCACAGTGTCAAGGTTGAAATAGAAGCCCAGAAAGAGGTAGGTGTGGGAACCTGCAGATGTGGGTTGGCCAGGTGGAATAATTCTGAGGAATTTGGGAGCTCTTGGTTGTTCTGTAATAAAGAGTTAAGGTGGAAAAAACAAAACAAAAACAAAACTGGTATGTTGGTTGGTCCTGGGGGCTGGTTTTGAAGGTGGTGACTGAATAAGATGCTGAAGAGTGTCTGGAGACTGGAAGAAAAGACGTCTCTGGGTCTGTTATGTCCAAACACTGTTGAAGCAAGGGATAGATCTGGGATTGCCGAGGGCACTGCAGTGACATAATTATTAATAGTAACCCCAGCCAAAACCAGTTTTGTTCAGTGGATAGAGTGTCAGCCTGTAGACTGAAAAGTCCCAGGTTTGATTCCAGTCAAGGGCATGTACCTTGGTTATGGGCACATCTCCAGTAGGGGGTGTGCAGGAGGTAGCTGATCTATGTCTCTCTCTCATCAATGTTTCTAACTCTCTATATCCCTTCCTCTCTGTAAAAAATCAATAAAATATATTTTTTTAAAAAATAGTAATTCCATTTGCTCTTAAAAGTGTTCTGTTTTCTTGAAGTTATGTGTTCATCCCACTTTAAGGTGGAGTGGCCTCAAGGAATAGCACTTTAATTTAGGAAATGTTTTTGTTTGTTTGTTATTAAGTGAAAGGATATAGAATGCATTTGCCTGCTCATTTATTTTACTTGAGAGGGGAATTTCAAGGATGATAGTAAGAAAGTTTTGGAAAGGGATGGAGCAGTGAGATACTGGATCAGTAGAGAGGAGACAGCAAGCAATGTTTGCAGTGAGAGTATGGAAGAGCCTTGACCAGTTTTGCTCACTAGATAGAGCATTGGTCCATGGACCAAAGGGTCTTGGGTTCCATTTCTGTCAAGAATATCTTGGTTGTAGGCTAGATCCCTGGACAGAAGTCAACCAATCAATGTATCTCTCTCACAAAAATGTTTCTCTCTCTGTCTCTCTCCCTTCCACTCACTCTAAAATATCAATGGAAAAATATCCTTGGGTGAAGATTAACAAAAAAAAAATTTTTTTTTGTGGGTGTGTAAGAAAGAGGTGAGTGACTTCACCTGGAACTCCATTCTGCAATTTCAATCTTCCTGTCAAACTGCTTCCTTTAATCTGGAAACACATGAAGAGCTATGACTTCAGAGGTCAAGTATGCCTCTTAGTATTTATATCTTTACACTGGTGCCAGAGATTGTAGTTGTTGCTGTATCACAAGGTGATAGATTCTTCAAGAGTCCAGTTCCTGCAGATCCATTGCCATAAAATGGCTCCTAATTGGGTGGATGGCCTCCTAACACTTCCTTCCCCCTCACTTAGGTTCTGAATGCTCTTTCTTCCCAACTTTGGTAGGTTTGGCTTTCTCTCCGCCAACTCAACTCCAGTACTTCCTTCAAAATCAGGGTAAGAAAACAAGGCAGCTTAAGCATCTGGATCAGATGAAGACTGGTTTATTCATGGAAGTCACTAGCTATGCCAAGCATTGTACACTGAGAGCTGTTGAGTAAAAGAAGAGTGAAATCAGATAACAACCCCAAAACAAATAGAAATTAACAACCTTGCTAAAAGAAAAATACTCTTATGTCTCTAGTCATGGCCATAGGCTAAAATGCACCTTCAGAGACCAATATAACATGCAGTCATATTGGAACGGAAGATTCTTTTTTTAAAAAAGAAAAAGAAATAATCCCACTTCCATTAAACAGAGAAAGTCTCATTACAGCATCTTCATAGGAGACCTTTATGTCAATGAAGTCATTTGTATTTAAGTCTGTGAATACATCCTGCAATTCAACTGAGACATAAAGTTTACCAATGTAGTTTATGGAAATATAGATAAAACCATTTTCCCGAGCTGCGGACATTCATCTATTGCCATGACAAATAAATGTATAAGTTAAAATGAGTGTTTTTCAGTCACATTCTAAAAATATTCAATCCTACTTACAAACAGATTGTTCATAGGGATCCTGAAAGTACTAAGCTTGCAGCATCAATTAAGCATATGAATCACTTATTCTAAAATCTATACACAATTTTTCAGAATGACTTCACGATAAGAAATCATCTTCACTGCCTAAAACAGTGGTTCACAAACATTTTTCTGTACCTAAGCTTTCCACACATCTACACTAATAAAATAGAAACATGCAAGTTGACCATCACTTCGCTATGCCCATCAGCCAATCAGAGTGAGTATGCAAATTAACCTAACAAAGATGGCAGTTCATCTGCTGTCTTCAGATATGAAGACTGAAGACAGCATAGAAGGAAGAGGGAGGGAAAGCAGAAAGCGGGGTGGCGGTGGCAGTGGAAGGGAAAGCACAGGGCAGTAGCAGTGGTGGCAGCAGCTGTGGGAGGGGAAGTATGAGGTGGGGGACAGCAGCGGTGGGAGGGAAGGGAAAGCACAGGGTGGTGGGGGCAGGAGGGAAAGTGTGGAGGGGGTGCGTGGTGGTGGTGGCTGAGGGAGGGAAGCCCTGCCTGGGTGGGCTTCACTCAGGCCACAGGAAGCCCTGTTCTTGCAGGAATCTTCCTGCAAGGGAGGCCTCTAGTTTAACATGGTCCTATTTAGTTACATATTTCATTGCCTAAAAACCTTCTAAGCTGGACTCACTCACCCGCCCCTAGATTCCCACTCCATCCTAGGGAATATCAGAGTGTTGGGAGTGTTGTAGCAGTTTAAAAATTATTCTGTAGAACAGTGTTTTTCAAATGTCAGGTTGGAACTCATCAGCAGACTGTATATTTAGTATGTCATAACCAGTATTTTTAAAAAATGAAATAGAATGGAATAAAGAATGTCACATATAAAAGGGATGAATATAAAGGTATACTTTGATTTCACAGATACACATGTCTACTGGGTCACACACAAAATGTGAGCATTTACCTATGAACCAAGAGGTCATGGTTGCCTTCCTGGTCAGGACTTGATCCCCACGTAGGGGTCATGCAGGAGACAGCCAAACAATGATTCTCTCTCATCATTGATGTTTCTATCTCTCTTTCTCTTCCCCTCTCTGAAATAAAAATTAAATTATATTACTGTAAATTAAATGTTGAAAGCAACTATTTAAGAAAATAGATAAACCTGGCTGGTGTGGTTCAGTGGTTCAGTATCAACCCATGAGGCAGGAGGTCACTGGTTCAATTCCTGGTCAGGTTGCAGGCTTGAGTCATGGGCTCAATTTCCAATAGGGGGCATGCAGGAGGCAGCCAATCTATGATATTTTTCTCTCATTGAGGTTTCTATGTCTCTAATCCTCTCCCTTTCTCTTTCTCTAAAAAAAAAAAATCAATAAAAGCATATTTTTTTAAAAAGAAAATAGATAAACAAATTGTGGTGAATCACTTCACTGAAATATTATACAGCAGTTATAAATTACTACATAAGTCAACATGGATAAGATTCAAAATATTTATGTTGGGTAAAATAAGCCAATTGTAACACGATTCTTATGTTAATTGTTAAAAACATTGAAAACAATAACAATATGTATTATTTACATATGTATGTATATGTATATGTAGTAAAGGTATAATAAAATGGAAAAGAAAGATACCTCTTTCAGAATATCCCTAACCCCTGGGATGAGAGGGAGAAGGATGAAATGTACCTATAATGCTTGATTTCTTAATAATCATCAACAAAACAACAAGAAATCCCACTGCTTGGGAGAACATATTTGCCAATGTTATCTCCAATAAGGATTTAAAATTTATAGGGAACTCATACAATTAAATAATAAAAGAAAGATAAGCAATCCAATAAAAAATTGGCAGAGGACATAGACACTTTTTGAAAGAGGACATACAGAAGGCCAAGAGACATATGAAAACATGCTCAAAGTCCCTCAGCATCCAAAAGATGCAAATAAAAATGGAAATGAGATACCATCTCACACCTGTCAGAATGGCTATCATCAACAAATCAACAAACAACAAGTGATGGAGAGGATGTAGAGAAAAAGGAACCCTCTTGCCCTGCTGGTGGGAATGCAGACTGGTTCAACCATTGTGGAGAACAGTATGGAGTTTCCTCAAAAAAATTAAAAATAGAACTCTCATTTGACCCGGTGATCCCACTTCTAGGAATATATCTTGAGAAATCAGAAACACCAATCAGAAAGGACATATGCACCCCTATGTTCATAGCAGCACAACTCACCATAGCTAAGATTTGGAAACAGCCTAAGTGCCCATCAGCAGATGAGTAGATTGAAAAACTGTGGCACATCTATGCTGCTGTAAAAAAAAGAAGGAACTCTTAGTATTTGCAACAGCATGGATGGACCTGCTAAGTAAAATAAGCCAGTTGGAGAAAGATAAATATCACATGATCTCACTACACATCTGTGGAATATAATGAGTAACATAAAGTGAGCAACAAAAATAGAGCCAGAAGCATCAAACAGACCATCCAACCTAAGAGGGAAGGCAGGGGAAAGGGTGGATGGGCAAGAGATCAACCAAAGGACTTGTATGCATGCATATGAGTATAACCAATGGGCACAGACAGTAGGGGGGTGAAAGCATGTGCTGGGGGGTGGGAGCCGCCAAGGAGAAGTCAATGGGGGGGGAAAGGAGACATGTAATATTTTAAATAATAAATCTTTTCTAGCATATTCTTGAAAAACCTTATAAGCGTGGTTTTGAACTCTATATCCAGTCGGTTTTTTTCCTCCATTTCTTTTGTTTGTGATCCCTTCCCTGGTCTGGGCATTTTCACTATGTCGGGGAAACTTCGGTGTTGAGTTCAGCCTTATAATGCCAGACTTGCAAAACCGAAGAAGCCTCTGCTGAGCTTGGGAGGGTGGAGTCTCAGGGCTTAAGGGACCGCCTTGCCTTCCAGTCGGCCCCGCCCTCCACGGCCCCTGAGTCTCACGTGACTGGGTAATGGCTGGAGCGGTCCTTGTGCGCACCCCGCAGCGCCTCTAACCGCTGCCTTTCCAGCTCCCCTGCGCACCAGGACCACACGAGTCTAGGTCTCCAGGGTTTCGCCCGAAACAGGGGCTTAGTGGAGTTAGAAGTGGCACAGTTGGGAGGGTCTGTCTCCCGCCCACTCAAGAAAGTCAGTGGCACAATCAGCAATCTGTCCTGCGCGCAGTGCCGTGCACGCCGCCACCAGCCTTCTGATCTTTTGCGACTCCCCTAAATTTCTGGCACTTCTCCCTTTTCACAGTCCAAACTCACCCCGTATTTGTTTCTGCTGGATCTGGGGTTTAGTGTCATAAGAGAAGGGGTTCAATGCCGTTGGGAGTCTCCGTTTCCCTCCCGCCAGAGAAAGCCAGCCAGGTACTCTGGCACCCGCTCTCTCAGCGTGCGTCTCCGTACCTCAGCTTTTTGCAGCTCCTCTGGGTCTCCGTGAGCCCCTCTCTTTCCTTCTAGCTGTAGAACTTCCACTCAGCCAGCTTTCCTGTGGTTCTGGATGATGTCCGTTCTGTCTTTTAGTTGTAGTTTTGAAATTGTTGTGCGAGGCAGCAGTGTGTTTGCCTATCAACAACTTATTTCTTTATATATGAACTAGAGGCCTGGTGCATGAAATTCATGCATGGGTGCAGTCCCTAGGCCTGGATGGAGATTGAAGTGCCAGTTTCTGGCATGGCAGGGCAAGTCCAAGCTGACCCCTGGCCTCCCGTGCATCCCCATCCACCTGAGTTATGGCTCCCAAGTCCCCATGCAGAGTGAGCATGGCAGGATTCCACAGGCTGGGGTGCAGCCCAGTGGTGCTGCAGAGTGCTGGGCAGGCAATGTACTCTCTCCTGGCCAGCCTCGTAGACAAGCTCCTGCTCAAACCCACGGGAGCCTGACCAGCCACTGCAATCCCAGGGGCTGAGGCCTGGCTCATCTGGAAGAGGCCAGGTGGGTGCAGGATGGACTCCTTGCAGGCACCTGAGCACAGGGGCTTCTCTGGTGCATGAGCCCTGGCATCGTGGCGGAGGGCAGCAGGGGAAATGAGAGCAAGCTCAGCGGACACCCTGCATTCTCACCGCACCTCCATCCCATCACCCCTGCCCCAGGTAGCTGGCAAGTGGTTGCAGCCCCCCATCCCGGGCACAGGGAGGTTGGTCACTGCCACTCATCCCCAGTTCCCTGTCTCAGCCCAGGGCCTGGCCCCAGTTGGGACATCAGGGCCTGCCGGCCTCTGGTTGGAGTCTGCAGAGCAATCAGTTGGGGTGCCCCCCAACCATGCCCGGCTCCCTCAGTGCCTGGGAGCTGGGAGGCAGCCCCACCTCTCACAGCCACTGCTGATTGCTGTCTGTGGGGTGATCAGTGGGGTGACCGGGGGCCCCCTGCTTACACCCACCTTGACCTGGTGCCGCTGCTCACCTGTTCCACCATCCCACTGTGGCCTCACTCTCGTCAGGACCCATTGGGGCCAGCAGCACCTCCACTGCCACCCCCTGCTAACAAAGCATCGCCAACGCCTGCCATGATCCACACTGCCTCCTGGTGATCAGCGCCCGTCATAGTGAGCGGTCGAACTCCAGGTCAAAAGACTGCCCAAAAGGACAATTGGCATATTAGGCTTATATTATACTATATAATAAAAGCCCAGTTATCCTATATAATAAAAACCCAGTGACCATAATGGCAGAATGACCAGAACGACTGCTCGACTAGTCACTATGAGGTGCACTGACACCCTCTGGGTTCCTTCACCACGGTCCACAGGCTCCGATCACCGGATGGCAAACAGGGAACTGGCGTGGGTGGCAGCAGGGAGGATGGGACTCATGAGCAACCTAAGGGCTGACTTCTTGGTCCTTCCCCCCAGCCCGCAGGCTCCCAGCATCAGATGGTGAAAGAGGAACTGGGGTGAGTGGTAAGGGATGTGGGAGGCACCAGGCCAACACACAGAGGGCAACCTGTGGCAGGGGCGGGGCCATGAGCAGGCAGGAATGGCTGGCTTCTTGGTGCTTCACCCTCCCCGCAAACGCCATCTGTCAGGCTCCCATCACCTGAGAGCAAACTGGGAACCCGGGTGGGTGGCGGCACGGGGTGAGGCCAGCTGCAGGCAGCCGGGTAAGATGGCTCTGATCATAGGTTAGGCCTAGGGACCGTACCCGTGCACTTTTGTGTGCCAGACCTCTAGTATAGGATAAAAAGATATTATCAGAGAGTCATCAGTGTCCATTTACTAGTATAAGAAGGGGTGAAATTGTGTAACGAAGATGTATTTTAATCATATAATACTCAACCCATAAAATTTAAATGATTTCTTTTTTTTTAAAAAAGATACGTTATTGATTTTTTGCAGAGAGGAAGAGAGAGGAATAGAGAGTTAGAAACATCAATGAGAGAGAGACATCCATCAGCTGCCTCCTGCATGCCCCCCAATGGGGATGTGCCCACAACCAAGATACATGCCCTTGACCAGAATAGAACCTGGGACCTTTCAGTCTGCAGGCTGATGCTCTATCCACTGAGCCGAACTGGTTTTGGCTAAATGACTTCTTAATGTTAATTAGCCCCTTGGTGGTAGAAGTCAAACTAGATAGCAGCAAGTCATCTAGAATCACAGCCTTTTTTCTCTACCATTTAACCCTGCTTTTGATGAAAAATAGGACATGGCATCATTTTATCTCTGATGATAAAGAGGTCACCATTATCATCATGTTCACCATATAAAGTGGGCCTAGTCAACAATGGTTCTGCTAGTGCCATTGAAGGAAAGAATGAACTTTTTGAAAAAGCCAAATTTAATTAAATTATTCTTGTTTTTATTGTTAAATAGTAAAAGAAGTAAAGACCACTGGTTTCAGGTGACCTTCCAATTGAGTTTAGCACTGCCTTATCTTAAATGATTGATAGTAGCCATGTCTGGTTGCCTTAGCTCTTTTATTTACAAATTGGAAAAAAGGCTGGTGTTCTCTTTAAAACTGATTTGTGGTTACTGTTAGAAGTTGATTATTTTTTAAAATATATTTAATTGATTTTTTACAGAGAGGAAGGGAGAGGGATAGAGAGTTAGGCACATCGATGAGAGAGAAACATCCATTAGCTGCCTCCTGCACACCTTCCACTGAGGATGTGCCCGCAAACAAGGTACATGCCCTTGGTTGGAATCGAACCTAGGACCCTTCTGTCCACAGGCCGATGCTTTAGCCTCTGAGCCAAAGCCGTGAGGGCAGGTGGTCAGCAAACTGTGGCTCACAAGGCACAGGCGGCTCAAGAGCTATGGTTTGCTGCTCTGTTGACTAATGAGTTTGCCGACCACTGGGTTAGAGCTAGAAATTGATTATTGATACTTCCTAAAAGAGTTTGCAGTCCCAGCAAATTTAGAGAACAATAAGGTGAAAAACTCTATGTAACATAAGAGAGGCCAAGAAGCAAAAGAGAAAGAAAAAGCATCAAGAAATTCTGGTTATGTCGAAACCGGTTTGGCTGGGTGGATAGAGCGTCGGCCTGTGGATTGAGGAGTCCCAGGTTCGATTCTGGCCAAGGGCATGTACCTTGGTTGCGGGCACATCTCCAGTGGGGGGCGTGCAGGAGGCGGCTGAACGATGTCTCTCTTTCATCGATGTTTCTAACTCTCTATCCTTCTCCCTTCCTCTCTGTGAAAAATCAATAAAAGATATTAAAAAAATAAAAAGAAATTCTGGTTATGAAAAAGCCACACTTGAGCACAATGCTCAGTTCTGAACTCACAACCCCCTGGCAGAAGACTAATTGATTGAGTTGTCTAGGAAGCCTGCAAAACCATCAGCCCAAACACAGACACAACATATCCCAGTTCAGAGCTCCAAGAGGCACTTGCCCCAGGTGATACCCAGAGAAGTGTTCTTGATCCCCGGGTGACTACAAACCTTCAATCCAGAAGGCCCATGGATCAAATCCCAGCTACACCACTTAATTGTTACTTTACAGTTGGACAAATTTGTTACTCTCTCAGTTTCCTCGCCTGTTAAACGAATATAGTAATAAAAGAATTTACCTTACAAGGTTTTTAAAGATTAAATGAGTTAATATTTGTAGAGCTCTGTACCTGGTTAGGATTACATTGCGTTTCTTTAATAAATTTAGCAACCAAATATCCTGAAAAGCAGTTCTGCAAAGGACATCCTTAAATTAATATGATTGTAGTTGTACAGTTAATTATTATAGTGTCATAAAAGTGGACCATAGGCCCTAGCTGGTTTAGTTCAGTGAATGGAGCGTAAACCTATGGAATGAAGAGTCCTGGGTTTGATTCAGTACAGGGCACATGCCTGGATTGCAGGCTCAATGCCCAGTGGGGGACATGCAGGAGGCAGCAGATCAGTTTTTCTCTCTCATCATTGATATTTCTCTCTCCCTCCTTCTCTCTCCCCCTTCCTCTCTGAAATCAATAATATATATATATATTTTTAAGTAGATCATTGCTTCATACCTAATTTTTCTTTCTATTTCCTTCCTAATTTTTAAAATATTTCCCCATTTTTAAAAAAGAAAAATATATTCTTTCCTATATGGACTGTATACCCATTCCTCATGCTTGCTCTTTAAAATGTTATTCTGCCAAAACTGGTTTGGCTCAGTGGATAGAGCGTCGGCCTGTGGACTGAAAGGTCCCGGGTTCGATTCCGGTTGGGGGCATTTATCCTGGTTGCGGGCACATCCCCAGTGGGGGTGTGCAGGAGGCGGCTGATCGATGTCTCTCTCTCATCGATGATTCTAACTATTCCTCTCCCTTCCTCTCTGTAAGAAATCAATAATATATATATATATATATATATGAAGAGGACAAAATGTTATCCTCCTAATACTATAGGTCAGATTTAGATTTTTTATACAGATAGCCATCTGTAAGTTACAGCATCTTGTCACTGCCAAGAAAAACCTTGCATAGCAGCGAGAGCTAAATTAACCCTCTGTCATGTAGGAGTGCAAGATGTACAGTAATTTGCAAACTGAGATATCTCTCCTAGTATTTGTTTGTTCACCCTCATTGGGAGTCATTAAAATAAAAAATTTGGATTTAAGTATTTTTAATGAAAGTTACAAAAAAAAACCCCACCTAATTATAGACAGAAACCTTTGTCTATAAAAAGACAACATTTTCTTTCACCGTTATAAGTAGCTTTAGTCTTCTTGACTCATTAAACCTTGTTTTATGGTATTTGTATCCCTGAACTATGTTGCTACCAAGTAATATAAATACATGCCTTATAATTCCACTTAGGTTAACTTAATATATACTATCTACATGTTTTTATTTAACTCACAATAAACTATATGTTTTATGTATCTAATCTCCCTTATAATCTTTGAGCAATTTTAGAGAAAGACTGGGTCATTATTTTTTTATGATGTTCTTATTTCTTAACACAGTGACTTACACAGATTTAGTATTATCTTTGCTAATAAAAATTATTACAGAGATGGAATCCTTCATCAGTAGTGTAAAATATTCCAATACTGTGTAGTCATTCCTTCATTAAAAAGCTGATTAATGCATTTCCCTTTCTCATTTTTTTTTATTTTCAAATATCTATACTTTTTTTTATTTAGGTCTTCACAGTTTGTCTAAATCAACTAAACTAGTATTGTCTTTTTCACTTATTATATAAACATTTCTTTGGTTTCTCCTATATCTTTGTAAAAGTGTTTCTGTTTTTAGATCTCTTTTTTAGAAGTTATATTATCATAGTATTTCAGTTCTCACTATACAATTCAAACATTGGTGTCCATTTAGAGTACTAGATTCATATCATGTTCTGTTAAAAAAGTTAGTTTGAGGGGAGTGGGGGAACTGGAGGAAAGTATGGGGGGATAAATACTGATGAAAGGAGACTTAACTTGGGGTAATGAACACACAATACAGTGTACAGATGATGTGTTGTGGAATTGTGCACCTGAAACCTGTATAATTTTGTTAACCAGTGTCACCCCAATAAGTTCAATAAAAAGGGGAGAAAGGATTTGACATTAGAAATAGCCCATCTGGGCTCCAGTCTGGAATTCTTTTAAAAAAAAGAAAAGTTTAAATAGGATAACAAAGGAGCAGAATGAAACAGAGGATTGTCCAGATGCTACCATAAATCACTTAGTCCCTTTCATTGTTCATTTCCAAAGACTACAGTGGTCTAACTTATGTAATTTTTTGCCCCAAGAACTTTTCACCAAGTGAATTTTTCCACACTCCAAAAAAAAAAAAGTATATGACTTCAATATGATCACAGAACTAACACTAAGATTAAAGTGTATGTTTCAGAAGCACATGTTACTAATTTCAATTTTTTTAAACTCATGCTAGAAAATTTAGTGAACTTTTAATTTTTATTCCTTATTTTTATTTGTTTTTCTTTTATGTAATTCTAGCATGTTGCATTTCTCAATGATGTTAACAAATTCAATTTTTATTTTAATAAAAATAAATTTTCAATTTGGACATCAAATTGGAAGTAAAATTAATATATATATGCTACTTCTTAATAGTAATGCAGAATTCTATCCCAATGTATCTTACCCTTATATTTTATGTTTTCATTTAAAAGATTGTTCAATAAAATCTACTATTGATTTCTTTAGAAATTGTCAGAATTGTTAGTTTATCTCCTTTCCGCTCAGTTCATTTAGCAAATAAGATTTCTAAATTTTTGTGACAAACTAGAGGCCTGGTGCACAAATTGTGGGGTTCCTCGGTCTGGCCTGTGCTCTTTTGCAATACAGGACTCCTTGGGGGATGTCAGACTGTTGGTTTCAGCCCTATCCCTGCAGGCCAGGCCAAGGGACCCCACTGGTGCATGAATCTGTGCACCGGGTCTCTAGTATGCATAAGATCTTTGGTTAATCTCTTCCCTCTCTCTCCCCTCCCTGCTTCCCTCTGAGATTCATAGTCTGTTCCATGTTTCCATGCCTGTGCATTGAGCGTCTGACTCCTGGTGGTCAGTGTGCATTATAGCTATTGGTTGAACTGTTGAATGGTCAGACATTTACTTAGGCTTTTATAGATATAAATGTATGTTGCAAATTAGATGGAGGTTTCTTTTTTGTTGTTGTTTTTCTGCACAGAGTGAGAACTTTATTATAATTAATTTTATTAATTAACTTTAATAAATTCTTAGAAATATTTGAGGTTTTGGTGAGTGATATTTGAGAATCTAAAGACTTACTTTAGGAGGGTATCATCAAATGAGCATCGAAGTATAGGAATAAGTTTAAAGTGATGTAATGGAAGCAATGTAATATATCTTTATACAACCCATTCGTTTGATATATTGTTTATCGTATCTGTGCATTTCAGAAGATCAGAGTCATAAACTTTGAATACCCTCTTTAAAAATCTCCAATAATTGTAGTAAACTCAATTGTGATGTGAAATAATAAAATTGTAAAAAAGAAATACTATAGGTTGCAGATTATTAATTGTTACTGAGCTTTTGATTCTTTACTAAAAGTTGATACGTTGCTACCCGTCTCCATGGACAGAATAATGTGTTTTCGAAAAATTATCCAATACATCATATAATAAAAGCCAAAAGACCTTTTCAATGGAATTAATAAATTATTGCTTACATATACTTTTAACAAAGCAATTTTATCAAGCTTTATCTAGCTCAGTACAATAGCAACAATGGAAGGAAAATCAGAATCTCTCTCATTACCTGTTTCTGTAATTGGGCATGCATAAAGTATGCTTGGAGCCTTTGAAAGGAGAGACTGTGCCACCTGAATACTAATTTTGTGGGTACTGTAATTTCACGACTGCTATCCACATTCAAGCTGGTTGTGCTTTGAGGAGCAGCTGAGTCTTTACGGAAAACGTTGTAAAACATTCTATTTAGAAGCAATTCTTTTTCTTTACAATATGTGCTCTGGGCATTTTTGTTCTTTTGTGTTTTATTTTGAGAGCATTTGTATGAAAACAAGTTCATTGTTTCTTACAAGCACATCTGCTCTTGCTTCTTGTAGATGATGAGGAGTCATCATCCTCTGTGACATCATAATCATTTCCATGGCAACCAGCTTGGCTTACTTTTCTTGAAGCTATAATAAAAAGTTACAGAATGTCAGCCGCGGCAAAGTGTTTTTCTCAAAACACACACAATAATTTCCCAGTTTTCTGCACCCACTGCGTGTGGCCTGTTCATTTCAAAGCCCCACATCTTTAGCCTAATGCATTTAATTCCCTTAAAATTCATGAGGCCATCAATTCCAATCACCCACAATTTAGACCAAGGATAGAATTCTTGAGGACACAAATTCTGAGTGACCAACCTTATGCCCTGTCACATAGCTTGCCTAGTGTTAAGTTCAATGAGGGAAGAAATATATGAGACCTTGGTGTTTTATGTTTTACAGTAAATGATAATCTAGATTTGAATAACAGCTGAAAGGATCTTGAAGCCCTTTACTTGAAATGATTTTATGAACAGGCACTACATTTACTCAACCACTTCAATGCTGTCACAGCTGTGATGAAATGTGGCTACGAGAGACCTCGGAACACGGTCATTTGGATGGTGATCCAGGGCTGCTAAAGAGAACTGGAACTTAGGACAGACTTTGTGGCGTGTTCTGCTACATCAATATTTGTCAAAATTATGAGGTTTTAATCACAACAACCAAATAGCCCATAAAGAAATATTTATTGAATACTTGCTACGACTCAGATATTGGGAGTTGTGTGTGATATAAGGTAGTACAGTGGTACCTCGAGCTATGAGTTTAATTAGTTCTGTAACCTTGAGGCATGGGAAACTATGAGACGCTTGAGATGCGGTAAACTGGTGGGTTGTGTGCAGCCGGCCGATCCGCACAATTACTCATATCTCAACTGTTGCTCATATTTCAAAGCAAAAATCGCTCGCTCGACGGCTCATATCTCAAAAATCTCGTATGTTAGGGCACTCATATCTCGAGGTACCACTGTACACACACAATCCCTGACTTCCCAAGTCCTTCCTTGATATTAATGCCTCATTATTGGTATCGCCGTTTACTTCAGCACTTAAATATTTTTATTTAAATCACTTTCCTTGTGCTTAAACAGTTTTGTTTTACTTTTAAGATGTGCATGTTTGCCCTAGCCAGTTTGGCTCAGTGGATAAGCATCAGACTGCAGACTGAAGGGTCCTGGGTTTGATTCTGGTCAAGTGCATATGCCTGGGTTGTGAGCTCAATCCCCAGTAGGGGACATGCAGGAGGCAGCCAATTGATGATTCTCTTTCATCATTGATGTTTCTACCTCTCTTTCCCTCTCCCTTCCTCTCTGAAATCAATAAACACACACATCTATACTAATAAAAGGGTAATATGCTAATTAGACCAGGAGGCCAGACATCTTCCTACTGTCTGACATCCTTTTAGACAAAGCCATGGTGGTAGGGGCTGAGGCAGAGGTGGTTAGGGGAGATCAGGCCAGCAGGGGAGGGCAGTTGGGGGCCATGAGGCTGGCAGGGGAGGGCAGTTGGAGGCCATGAGGCCGACCTGAGAGGGCAGTTGGGGAGGGCAGTTGGGGGCCATGAGGCCAGCTGGGGTGGGCAGAGCCTCCCTCTGAGTAGGGTTCAATGGTGGAGCCTAGGTCAGGTGGTCCCAGACTGTGAGAGGACGCAGGGGGCTTAGGAAACACCCCCCAGTGCACGAATTTCATGCACAAGACCTCTGTTATATATATTCACTTCCAAAACACAAGTTTAAAGATCAGATAATTAGAAATTTCATGACAGTGAGAGCAGAGCATTAAACCAATTGCTTGGGTGAAAAGAGTGAAATGGAGTTTTGGGTGAATAAAAGGATGCATTATTGTAATAAACTTTTTAATACATACTTAAATATGCATGTTTGGTCCAGGAGGAGTGGCTCAGTTGACTGAGTGTCCTGTGTGCCCAAATAGCACCCGTTCCACCCTTCACTCCCAGCTCCAAGTCCAGGATCCCCAGGTTCCTGTCTGCTGTGACCCTCTTATGTCCAGGCAGGACTGGGCTCACGGGTGTGTGACCTGTGTATTTTCACAGGTTCCCACACCCGGATGGGGCCCTGCAATTGGTTTAATGCTCTGCTCTCACTGTCATGAAATTATTAATCATTTGATCTTTAAAGTTGTCTTTTAGAAGTGAAAAACAATGGGATAACGCAGCATGCACATGAGCAGAGCAGATAGGTGCAGTATGTGTGTATTCCATCCCTTGCTACTCCAATCTCATGTAGTATTTGTGTTGAATATGAACATAGAATCTAGTCAATTTGTGATGCTTGGGAATTTAGCAAAACTCCGTGTGAGTACAGGTACGCACGTTGTGTCTATAGTTGAGTAAGCAGAGCACTGACGGCCCTGAGAGGTCATGCTTTCCATTTGAACCAGAAACTTGCTTCAAACACAGAAAGAAGGTAATGGTCTTTTAAGACACTCAAAAGACCAACACACTTTATTATACCCTTTTTTTTTCTCTTGTGCCGTCTTTCCCTGGATTTGTCAACCACTTATACTGAAATGATGTCATAGTTGGAAAGGAAAAGATAGGCAATGATAGTCCCTTCTTTCATTCATTCCTTACTCATCTGTAAGCCAGAGGTAGAGAGTATTTAAAGGATATGCACACATTGAGAAGCAAAATAAAAACACTCAAGTTAGTGGTATGTCACATCTCCACTGTTTTGGTAAGAACAAATGATGTTCAAGTCACAAAACAAGAATTTTGTAATTTCAGTAATTCCACATTTGAATTCAATGCTGTTGTATTTCATTTAAACCTGGCAGTGAACAATAAAAAACATGAATAGCCAAAACTGGTTTGGCTCAGCGGATAGAGCGTCAGCCTGCAGACTGAAGGGTCCCAGGTTCGATTCTGGTCAAGGGCACGTACGTTGGTTGTGGGCACATCCCCAGGAGGAGGTGTTCAGGCAGCAACTGATGGATGTTTCTCTCTCATTGATGTTTCTAACTCTATTCCTCTTCCTTCCTCTCTGTAAAAAATCAATAAAATATATTTAAAAAAATAAAAATAAAAACAGGAATAGTAAGATTAGCCCTAATAGTGTGGCTCAGTGGATAGAGTGTTGGCCTGGAGACTGAAAGGCCCCAGGTCCGATTCCGAGCATGTACCTGGGTTGTGGGCACATCCTCAAGTAGGAGGTGTGCAGGAGGCAGCTGATTGATGTTCCTCTCTCATCAATGTTTCTAACTCTATCCTTCTCCCTTCCCCTCTGTAAAAAAATAAATAAAATATATTTTAGAAAGATTAAATATTTATTTAGAGTGACATTAAGTAGCAAATATAACATACCTTGATAAGTCAAACATACTGTAAAAGAAAGGCTAATGCTTTATATTTTTAGTGTCTTTAATAGCACATTTTCCCTACCTATTGAACAGGGGACCCTCATTTTGCATTGGTCCCCACAAATTATGTAGCCTGCCCTGGGTCCAGTGCTCTGTGTCCTTTCCCCCAGTATTACTGCAATGAGAGCTTCCACTCAAAAGAGGGAAGAATGAAATACACAGCCAATTAGCCATAGAAATGATTAAATCTTTCTGGGGAGACACCGTGAACGGTGACTACCCACGATGGAGACAGTTTTTTGTTCTGTCTCTTGATTCTTCTACTGTGGTTCTTGGCTCCGCTCTCTGAATTAGCTCCTTTACCATAATTCTCCCCAGAAATATAGAATGATTGTTGAGCGATAGTCTCTCCTTGTGGACTGTGCAGCATTCATATCTCCCTGACCAAGGGCAGTGATAAGCCCTCCCTTTACCCTTACCTTTAAAGCCCTGGCTTATGGTTTCTTTGGCACTACTATTTCTTTTAAACTTTTTTTTACTAAGTTCCTGATCTATTTGCTTTTAGTCAGTTCTATGTGCCAAGGTGTTTTTTTTTGTTTGTTTGTTTTTAATGGTTATTAAACTTGCCTTATTCTTTGTTTCCTGGTCCCCATGTTTTCCCTTGAATTTCATGGCCGGTACCTTGAGGCAATATGAAGCAATAGGTGAAGGTGAAGAAGTACCTCTCCTCAGCTGATATTTACTGACGGGCTGAGTTGTTTGAGAAATATCACTGGCCCTTTTGTCATTTAGGTCCCCAAGCTATCATCTTTTCAACCAGGAGAGGCCCTTGATCCTTGAACTACCGTTTCTGCTTGAAAAACCTCCCAAACTTGGAGGTGATCAGGACAGTGGGGGGAACAGTTTGGAGTGAGCAGGCAAACAGGGGGGCAGTTGGGGGTAAGCAGGTCAGTACGGAGGGAAGGTGGGGGTGAGCAGGCCAGCAGGGGGGCAGTTGAGGGTGATCAGGCTGGTAGGGGGGCATTTGTGGGTGAGCAGACCAGCAGCGGGGGCCAGTTGGGGTGAGCAAACTGTCAGGCAGAGTGGTTAGGGGCAATTGAGCAGGCAGGCAAGCTGGTGAGTGGCTGGAGCCAGCAGTTCCAGATTGTGAGAGGGATCTCTGACTGCTGGTTTAGGCCTGATCATGTAAACTGGCAGTAGGACAACCTTCAAGGGGCCCCAGATTGGAGTGGGTGTAGGCTAGGCTGAGGAATACCACACCCCCATGTACAAATTTTATGCACTGAGCCACTAGTGTATATATAAAACCTAAGCCACCACTTGACTGTTCTACTTGTAGCTATGATGTGCACTGACTATTCGGAGCAGACGCTCAAGGCACAGGCATAGAAACATGGGACAGACTGATGAGTATCAGAGCGAAGGGTGAGGGGAAGAGTGGGAAGAGATTAAAGATCTTATATGCATACTAGACATCTGGTGCTTGAATGGGGTCCCTTGTCCTGGCCTGTGGGGATTGGGCCAGATTTGTGCACCAGGCCTCTGATATCCCTCAAGAGGTCTGAGATTGCAAGAGGGTGCATACCAGGCTGAAGGACCCCACCAATGCATGAATCCATGCATCAGGCCTCAAATATATATCTATATCTATATATCTATCTATCTATCTATCTATCTATCTATCTATCTATCTATATATCTATATATCATCTATATATCTACATATCTACATATCTATATATCTATATATCTATATATCTATATCTATATCTATACCTATACCTATACCTATACCTATATCTATATCTTTATCTATATCTATATCTATATCTATGTGTGGTGTGTGTGTGTGTGTGTGTGTGTGTGTGTGTGTGTGCATATAGTTCTAATACTTTGTTACTTTAAAACTGAGAGATTTCCTCTAGAACCCTTTTGACACCATTGGGCTAAAAAAAAAGTTCACTATTGGGCCACTATTAGACGGATGAACCTAGCTAGCATGGTTAGTCCTAGTTCCTTGTAAACATCCTGGCCAACGGCAGGAGGAATTTCATGTCCTGCGCTTAGTTTTCCTAAAATAATGTTGACTGTCATCAGGTGTACCAGAATCAGCTTAGCCCAGTCCCCTCCCAGCCAAACTATAGGCCCATCTTCCACTGATCATGTTTTCTGGGTCTTTATGAATAGCTCAGCATCCACCTGTCACCACTGCTAAGCTCCAAGCTGAGTGGTATTGACAGTATGTCAGCCTTATAGTTATATATGAAGTCCAATACATTATGGCAATGCACTTAGGTCTTTTCTTTATGTGGAGTGAAGGTTAGAATGACTTTTATTTATTTTACTAGAGGCCCGATGCACAAAATGTGTGCAAGGGGCAGAGAGGGTGTCCCTCAGCCCAGCCTGCACCCTCTCCAATCTGGTACATCCCTCTTACAATCCAGGACAGCTGGCTCCCAACTGCTCTCCTGCCTGCCTTTCTGATTACCCCTAACCGCTTCTGCCTACCAGCCTGATCACCCTCTAACCACTCTCCTGCCAGCCAGATTGTTGTCTAACTGCTCCCCTGCCAGCCTGATTGCCCCTAACTGCCCTCCCCTGCAGGTCTGGTCACCCCTAACTACCCTCCCCTGCAGGCCTAGTCACCCCTAACTACCTTCTCCTGCAGGCCTGGTTCCTCCCAACAGCCCTTCCTTGCTGGCCATCTTGTGGCAGCTATCTTGTGTGTTGGAGTGACGGTCAATTTGGATATTCTCTTTTATTTGATAGGATAGAGGCCTGGTGCACAAGTGAGTCCTGGCTCATTTGCCCTGAATGGTGTCCCTGATCAGGGTGGGCCATGCCCTCTGGCCATGGGGCAGCCTGGGTGAGGGGCCTGTGGTGGTTTGCAGGCTGGCCATGCCCTCTGGCCACCCAAGGTGAGGCTCTGGTATCTGGGATTTATTTATCTTCTATAATTGAAACTTTGTAGCCTTGAACAGAGGTCAGGGATGGCCAGGTCAGGGCAGGAAGCCTCCATCGCCACAGACAACCCAAGCCTCCTGCTCTCTCCTTGGCCACAGCCATCTTGGTTGGGTTAATTTGCACACTTGCTCCTGATTGGCTGGTGGGCGTGACTTGTGGGCATAGCAGAGGAAGGTCAATTTGCATGTTTCTCTTTTATTAGTGTAGATATCTGCTTAACTCTCAGCAAGTCAGGCAACTGATTTTAAAAAGAGAAGGAACAGTTTATAATGTAGTTTATACAATGAATAGGAATTTATGTTTATATCCAATGGCTTCATAGTAAAGAGAAGATCTGAAGTAAAAGGAAGACTAAATTGAGAACCCAAATGATATCTATATGCTCTTCTACCTATATGTTTTTTTTGGCCATAAACCGTTGAAGAAAATAACTTTCATTTTAGAATAGTTTTAGATTTATGAAAAAAAATAGTTGTAAAGATAATATGAGTGGAATGTAGAATTTGCACTCATTTCTGAACTCATTTTTAAAATATTGGGTCTGTTTATTTGGGCGGATCAGTTTGCCTTTCATTTTTTAAAATTAAGTGCATTTAATGTTACTTTAACAGCTCAGGGCCAATAATTCCAAGATTTGAGTAAGACACATTTATATTTCAGGAACTTAGTTAAGAATTCTGCTTAATTAGAATAAGAATTCAGAGCTATGACCTCTGGCCTTCTTAACTAGATTTAGAAGTTTAAAACTGTACCTCTGGGGAAATATTTTAGGAAGTGATAAACATTCAACTTCATGTAAGGTACATCTTGTCATCAATATCCCCCAAAGACTTGACAATCTCTATTTATTTTTTAATGAGAGTGAACCTGAAATCTACTGGAGTTCCTTGTCGGCCCCAGAAGAAGAAAGGCTAGGAAGTCGTCAGTTTTTTGTTAAGTTTGAAGTAGCTTAGAAGCTTTCTGCCTAATAACCCAAAGAAGAGAATGAATGAACTCAAAATGAGGTAGTGTGACCACTCCTTTGCCACTCAAGCTGATGCCATTGTAATTACGTAGTTATTAATAATAGAAAAGGAATGAAGGGAGGCCAGTTATTAGAGACATACCACTTGGGTATCTTCACCAGGAAGCTGCAATTTCACACTCTCCAGGGAACCACTGGCCCATTCCCCACAGATCACTGAACTCCAACAAAGGAGAGATTGTGCAGGCCCAGTAAAGTTGGGGTAACATAAGGAAGATAGTTGCCTGTCAATCTAGCTTGGAGAACTATGGATTGGCCAGAATGAGCATGCCGCTACAAGCCCACTAAAATTTTTTAAAACATGTAATACCTGAGAATTTAGTTAGGGTCACCAATCTCTTTTCCTTTGATTGTCAAATTGAAAAATGACAATAGGCAATACAATAATAGCTGTCTGGTGTGACTGAATCAAAATTATACCTACTTTTTTGTCAGATATATGTATTTTGCTACAGAATTGTAGTAATTAGTTTATGTGCGCCATGGCATGAAAAGGGTTGAAAATCACTTAGAGAGTGAGTTAAATTTGTGTAAATATAGAAGTATAAATTCTCGCCTACTTCTTGCATTAGGAAAGAGAATGAACAAGATTAAAACGTTCTGATAGAATATATAATTTGTATTGGGGAACAGTGAGAGAGAAACTGAAAATTAGAATTATGTAAGGCAAGTCTTGAAGGTCCAGCCAAATCTTAACCCTTGTGGGACAGGGGAAGGGATTTGGGACTTAGAAGGACCAACTAGATTACAAGGGACCATATTTATTTACAAATGATCATGTTCTTCTGATGGGAATTTCTCTAAGCAACACTCATAAACAGTATATTTGTGAATATTCATAAATTTCTCTAACATCTCCATATTTTTATTATACTTTTCTATCCAGAATAGAATTGAGACTATAAGAACTCATTCATTTATTTACATCACACTCAATTGTCTTTTATTTGAACTACAGGGATCTACTCAATATTATTAACCTCAAACCCATAATTTCGCTATCTGGCTTAACCAACCCAAACTCTTGTGTCAATTTTTATGCACAGCATTTTATCCATGTTTATCAGATATATGGTACATGACATTGAAGTCCATTAACAAAAAAATATCAAAATACAAATCCATGCTATTTTTTTTGTATTTTAAATAGAAAAAGATGTTTAATGTATTTGAACATAAACTATTAAAAGTAAAAATTATGCTAAGGTGGTCAATATCTTTTAAGAGCAAAATTATAATCAGAAATACCTGTGGACCAATAAATACATTAGTCAGGTGTGAGAAATGATAGGAGCCTTGAAACTTATGACAGCAAGGATACAGAGGCAGATGAACTAAGATGGTGTGCTGTGAACCCCATAAATGACCAGACATTCACAAACACTTGGCCGTGTTCCTTCCGAGTCATCAGTCTGTCAGCTGAGGCAATCTCTGGAGGTGTTTTCACCAGGAATGGAAATAAGCCCATCATTTGTAAGGGATTAAATATTGATCATAATTTTATAGTTATTTCATATTAAAATCTATATGTAAGTGCTTCATTATGGAGTGCACTTTCTGTAGGATTGTTCAGTTCCAAAACTAGCACAAAAGAATTTGCTTCTACTGCCATCATAAAAAAAAATTATTAATACCGGATCACAAAATGATGGAGATAACGTTCTGTGTGATTTTGTGAGGGACAGGGGTTTTAAGCTCTCAGGAAATAATGATGAGTGAGTGGTCCCCACAATGAAACACAGGAGGGAAAATAACAGAAGCAAGCCTGGGTGCCATGGTCAGGCGGCCAGACTTCCTGGCAAAACTCACACCCTCGGTGCCTCAGCTTCCTCATTGGTAAGATAGCAATGATAACATAGCAACAGCAGCGATAATAAAAATAATAAATTCTACTTAAAGAGTTTTGTGCGGGTTCAATTAGTTGACACATGTATAGCGCTTAAAAGACAAGTACATATTAATCACTCGACAAATGAGCTGTGACTAAGCAAGACATAGTTATAAAGGTAATCTCAGCTTTTCTTCTGAGTTTCTTAATTACGTGAAATGATACTGAAAACGGTGTTTATAGTTGTTAAGAGCGCAATCTCAGAGATCTTGCAATAGTACTCTGAAACTATCTTTGAGAATTAGCTGATTTTGCTATTAGAATTACTACTTTACGGCTGGGAACCCCAATTAAAGTTTCCTCGCTCTCCCCCATATGTTGCTAAGAAGAAATCTCCAGAGATTTCAGAGTATTGCAAAATTTTACAAGTAAACATTGAGTGTAGTAAGAACATTGTGTTAGAATGAGTAGACAGGCTGTTAGCCTTAGTATGCTACTTCGTTTCTCTTTATTTCCTCTGTCATTTCTCTACTAGACATTTCCCAGCACACTGCTAAACATTATTGCTTATTTATCATATACCATATTTAATACCATGCATGACATTGTATTGATCAACCCATTATGTCTTTCCAACTGGTCCATTTACCCTGTTCTGATGGTTTTACACATTATATTTTTGAATGATGGTGTAATTTGATTCAAAGTCTCCTGGCACATTCTACTTCTTGAGAACATATTAGGCACTTCAAGAAGCTGTTTTGTCCAGTAAGTTCTCTCTGGGCAAACAGTAGGCTTTGCCTTTATCTACCAATCGTGCCTTCTTTTCCTTTGCAAACTTTCTTCCTTTGCCTTCCTTTTACTTGTTTTTCTTCATGTTTATATTCTACATTCTCTTCAAATACCGATTTTCATGGCCTGCTTGGATGATCTCTTCTTCAGTAGCTCCAATTATAATCTATATAGTAAAAACACCACTAGGCGAAAACTTTCAATTAGTTACCTTATGATAATTACATATGGATGTCCCACAAAAATTTAAACTTAGCATGACCACACTGAATTAATTACCCCCTAAACCAGTGTTGGCAAACTACGGCTCACGAGCCACATGCGGCTCTTTGGCCCCTTGAGTGTGGCTCTTTCACAAAAGACTATGGCCTGGACAAGTCTATTTTGAAGAAGTGGTCTTAGAAGAAGTTTAAGTTTAAAAAATTGGGCTCTCAGAAGAAATTTTAATCATTGTACTGTTGATATTTGGCTCTGTTGACTAATGAGTTTGCCAACCACTGGCCTAAACCAACCTATTACAGAAAATGGCATAAACATATGCATTATCCTGAGCTTCTCACTTCACTGAACTCTCATAGCTAATCAGTCACCAGGCCCCAGTGAATCCATCTTACAAAAACTGTCTAATTAGTCCTTTTCTCTTCATCTCTATTGCCACTATCTTATTCCAGGCCAGCTTAGGTTATTGCAAATCTTTCCAAATGGGTTTTTTCTTTGGGTATGCTATCAGGTAACCTGCCTTATGTGTGAATCTAATGATATCCATCCTTCCATTTAAAACTTTCAATAACCTCCCTCCCTCCCTCCCTCCCTTCCTCCCTCCCTTCTCTCCTTCCTTCCTTCCTTCCTTCCTTCCTTCCTTCCTTCCTTCCTTCCTTTCGTTATTGGGAAATCACCATATGCCTTGTATAGTTCTTGGCTCTGTGAATAAGCAGTGAAAAAAAGAGACAAAGCCAGCCCATCTAGAGCTTTCATTCTAGAGGCATAAGATAATTAACAAGAGAAGCAGTAGTGTAGTGCTGGAATGCTCCAGAGCAGTGGTTGTGATGAGATTGATGCACATATTTAGTGGCATTCAGAAATGAAAGAAAGGAGGCACATCTTCAAGGTAAAGGAGCTCTGAACACAGACAGTCATATGCCTCTTAACAGCACCACCACATTCTGAGAAAAGCTTTGTTAAGCAATTTTGCCATTGTGCAAACATAGAGTACATTTACACAAACCTAGATGACGCAGGTGGTACTAGTTATAGCCTGTTGCATACCATCATGGCTAAATGACTAGGCCATTGCTCCTGGGTTACAAGTCTTTATAGCATATCACTATGCAAACAACATTAAATTAAGCCAAACACAAGAAAAAAATGATGCACAAGAGAAATTAATGGGTGGTAAACAAACTATATGGGGTCTCACTGTTAACAATATACAGTTTTACAGCAAACATCTATAATAATAAAAGCTTAATATGCTAATTAGACCAGACAGCCAAATTACCTTTTGGATGTCTTTCTGGACAAAGCTGCCATGGCGGGGGTCGAGGCAGAGGTGGTTAGGGGTGATCAGGCAGGCAGACGAGCAGTTAGAGACGATCAGGCAGATAGGCAGGGGAGCTGATAAGAGCCATAGGTCCTGGATTGCAAGTGGGATGCCTGATACCAGGTTAGGCCCGATCCTGGATTGTGAGAGGGTGCAGGCTGGGCTGAGGGATGCCCCCCCCACCATGCATGCCCCCATGCATGAATTTCATGCACCGAGCCTCTAGTTTTTTATAAGTAAAAAGAGTACACTATAAAGTAAAACTAAAATGTAGTGTAGTAGATACATGAACCAGTAATATAGGTGTTTATTATCATTGCCAAGTATTATATCTTATACATAATTGTATGTGTTATACTTTTATATGACTGGTGTATAAATGGTTTCTTTATACCAGCATATTATAATGTGCTGGTATATTATAATATGCTAGTATAAATATGTAAATACAATGGTACCTCGAGATACGAGTGCCCTAACATATGAGATTTTTGAGATACGAGCCCTCGAGCGAGCGATTTTTGCTTTGAAATACAAGCAACATTTGAGATAGGAGTAATTGCATGGATTGGCTGGCTGCACACGACCCACCAGTTTACCGAGACTTGAGCATCTCATAGTTTTCCACGCCTCAAGGTTATGGAATGAAACTCATATCTCGAGGTACCACTGTAATGCATTTCTTTATGACATTACATGTCACATTATTACAGCTATGCCATCATAAGGTGATGGGACTTTTTCAGCCCTATTGTAACATGGGAACACTGTCCTGTATGCAGTTCATTGTTAAGTGAAACATTATGTGGTACATGACTGTATACCTTTTTCCCAACTAAGATTATCTTGAGGTTAAATGTCTTGGAGGCACTTTAAATTTTATTTATTTTAGTGGCTGCGTGGAGAAGAGACTATGAGGAGGAAATGAGAACGGAAGCAGGGAAATGGTTAAGAAACAATTTGCAATTGTCCAGGACACAGAAAATTAAAGTGTGATCATGTGCATAAAGCATCAAAAAGACTGTCAAATTACAGTGGGAAGGTTAGGAAGAGGTGGGGTAGATAAGAGATAAACCAAAGGACTTGTATGCCTGCATATGAGCATAACCAATGAACACAAGACACTGGGGGGTAGGGTAGGCCTCGGAGGAGGGGGGGCAATGGGAAGATATGTATACATGTAACGTATTTTTAATTTAAAAAAAATTTTAAAAAAGGACTGGTCTGGCTCTGAACATATTTCTAAAGTAAAGTCCACAGTACACCATGGGTTGGATTTAAGGCTAGGAAAAGAGAGACAAGCATCAAGGAATACTTGAAGGTTTTGACTTGAGAAACTACAAGTAGTGGAGCCATTCACTGAGATGGCAAGATCTTATTTCAGAAGGGAAAATCAAGGATGAAGAATTTGTTAAGGTACCTGGTACATGTCCAAGGGGAGATGTTAAATAGGCAGCTGTACATGACAAAGTGGAATTCAGGTGAATAGTTTGGAATGGAATATTATTACATTGGCTGTCATTTGCAGATTGGGTTTTAAAGCCATGGCACTGAATGAGGCTATGGGGGAATGAGTGTTTATCAGGAGTGTGCTAATAAATGTTGAATGAATGCTTCTGAATGAAAAAGAAAATGTCTATCGGCAGATTAGTCCGCCTCTGTAGATAGGGCTTGCTCTCTAATTTGCCACAGTTCCCTCTACCTACTTGGCTATGCCTATGTACTTACATAACATCCTATTCATTCTTCTGCATTTTCTGTCTGGCCTTTTTGACATTGGAGTTTGTTAAACAGGAGTAGTCCTTTTTCCTGAGTCCTTCTTATTTTATTTTATTTGTTCCATGATTTACCTGCTATTTGTCTTTAATGTCACATTGGTGGTGAAATCGTGTCAGTAGTCCCAGCTTCCTTATATCCAGACCAGTGTCAGCTGTGATAGCAAAAGGACAAGTTAGAAATATTATACTTTCTAAGTGTGTTTTTCAATGCATGGGGAGATGATTTCTCATTGCCTTGAAATTCATTAATTTCTTCATATTGAACTTAAAGTTGGTACACTGTATGTAGCTATTGGGACATGGGTGGTTCAGGAGTTATGTTTTCAAGAGAAATTACCAGGCTGCCTTGTATAAATAATATACATATTTTGGGTTATGTCCTTGGGGAGGATAATAATGACATATAAGGAATATCAATATGTTACTTTTGATAAGTTCTCAAAGTTGAGACCAGTAGGTTGAAAGAGATATCTAAAAATCCTTTTCAATATATGGTAAAAAAGACTCATTTTATCTTAAAATTTAAAGCAAAGCAATAATTTCATGTATAATAAAAAGAGCCACAAAGGTAATTTAATATGGAAATGATTCAGTGTAGAAAACTTACATTCCAAATTGTCATAAATCAGATTTGTCAGTAGGTGAATGAAAGGATCACAGGGTTACAACTGGATGCTAAGCACTGCCTGAATTAATTGCGCTCTTACTGAGGGCATAAGGTTAGCTTTCAGCCATAGGCCATAATTTTTTTAAGTGATTTTTTTCTTGTCTGGATGATGTATAACTAGAAAGCAATGGGAAATATTTCACATTAAAATCAGAATCATTACTCTAGATCAAATAGAGACCATCATTTTCTCTTTTTACATTTTTATCCCTCTGTCTTGTTCTCTCTGCTCCACCTACTTTTCCTTTCATGGGTCGACGTGTATTGTGATATTTTTCTTTTTTTCTGCAGAGCACAGATATAATTTCCCATGTGGCACTCAATAGCTCTAAGACCTAGGATGTTCCCTGAGAGGTATGGTACTATTTTGAGATAAGTTGTAGCATAAAACTGCATTAGCTACCTCATTTGTGAAAATCATACAATTCCCAGATATGTGGTAAGCAGTTGCTGGTAGAAACACAATCCTAATGGTTTTCATAATTGATGTTTTCAAAACCAGAAATAATTCTGACTGTGTTGCATCCCCTTTTAGGACTTTGGTGGTTAGAAAGAATTCTGTGTTTTATGAGTTTTAGTAGTATTATATTTAGACAGATTTACTGTTACATTTTTATAGCAGAACAACTTAAGTTTATTTTCTTGGGCTAGTTTGTGAAACACTAAGGAAACATACATGTGCTTGTTTGTTTGTATATTTCTACTTTTTTTTTTAATCCTCACCTAAGGATATTTTTCCATTGATTTTTAGAGAGAGTGGAAGGGAGGGGAAGAGACACACAGAGAGAAACATCAATGTGGGAAAGACACATTAACTGGCTGCCTCCTGCACCTGCTTGGACCAGGGCTGGGGATTGAGACTGCAACTGAGGTGCATGCCCTTGACTGGAATTGAACTCAGGATCCTTCAGTCCATGGGCCAACGCTCTATCCACTGAGCCAAAGTGGCTAGGGCAATATTTCTCTATTATTAGTAAATGCCAGGAATGTTTTTCTTTTTCTCTTTCTTTCTTTCTTTCTTTCTTTCTTTCTTTCTTTCTTTCCTTCTTTCCTTTTTTTTTGTGGCAGATCAACCCACATAGAATATAAGAATTTTTGTAGCTAACTCTTTACAACACCTTTAAAAGAAGACATCATTACACCATTCTATTTACATTTTTCAATAAAGTGTCAGATTCAACGAGGGTTCTCCCAGTTAATTTTAAAATTATTTTTCTCCCACTTGAGAATAACCTTTGGAATTAAACTTTCTACTGTGCTTATTGGTCTACACATTAATTACAAACTGCTTAACCTTAATCAATGTCTCTTCTATCTATTAGTCCAAATTCATGCTTCGTTTTTAAATAACTTCAGGAACATGATCTGATTCCTGCAAAATTTCCATCGACATTTACTGGAGTTGGTGAAATTTTGTCAGACATGCAGAATCTAATTCATTGTTACATCCCAGAATACAACCTACAAACGAGAAACTGGTGAACTTCATGCCATCAAGCAGGTTAATGTTCTTTTAATGTTTTTTCCTGGTCTCGGTGGGATTTTTTTTGATAAATATATTACATTTATAATGACATTTAGGTTCCTGGTAGATAAGTACTAATTTATAATATGCATATATACATATACTTAATGATTGTATTATATAAAATATTAACATCACCATTTAGCATCATCATTATTGTTATTTTTTAGCATTCATTCCTGGGCATCCTAGTTCAATGGGAGTCTGGGTACAGAAACAATCAATTCTTGATGGTTCATTCCTAAAATATTTAGGCATAATTTTAATGATGATCCTGGGTAGCTGAGACCTCTTCTTCGTGTAGATGGAAATGAATTAAAGATGACCTCAAGGAGGATGAATCAAAAGGAAGTTAATGATTCTACTATGATGGGTGGCATAAGAGCACCCATTCTGTCCTACTAAAAAAAAACACCTCTGTGAGCAAAGGAAAGCAACCACAAGGGTAAGGTGGAGTGGGAAAGGGGTGGGGAAGCCTGATGGTGGACATGAGAGCAAACACACACCACAGAAGTCAAAGAATTACTTCCGAGCAGAGTGGAGTTTAGAAGCCAAGGGGAGGAAGATGCCATTTAAGCGAGGAGAGCGGTCTTATGGGAAGTGGAGGGAAGTCTGTCCAGCCCTGCTAGAATTTCAGGGACCTGGACGGGAGCTGCAGGCCACTCTGAGGAAGGATGGGGACTGAGAGCTCATTCCCACCGCAGCTCAACCGCATTCCTGGGCCAGGCTGGCATCCCTGGAATGTGAAGCAGCACCCAGCTCCTCCTCACTTTGTTTCTCTCATCTGGCTTCTTGAAAGTCTCCCGAGTTCCCTCAGATTAGTGGTTCTCAACCTTTCTAATGCCGTGACCCCACACTACAGTTCCTCATGTTGCAGTGACCCCAAACCAAAAAATAATTTTGGTGGCTACTTCAAAACGGTAATTTTGCTACAGTTACGTTTCGGAATGTAAATACCTGATGTACATTATGTATTTTCCGATGGCTTTAGGCGACCCTTGTATTTTGGTCCTTCAACTCCCCACTGGGGTCGCGACCCACAGGTTGAGAACCACTGCCTCAGATGAAGGAGGGGGATCTCCCTCATATGAAAGGGGAGGTCTCAGGTGGAGAGGGGCAGGAATAAGTGGTGAAGTATTGATCACAGGACAAAAAAAAAAGAGGAAGCAGTGTAAACTATAGAAAACTGAAACTAAGATGACAGGAACAAGCTTGCTCTGCAGTCAGTTACCCCAGTTCCAATCCTGAACCACCGACTGCTAAGTGTGTGCCACTGAGCAAGTTCTTTACCCTTTATGAGCCGCAGTTTCCTCATCTAGCATCTGAGGATGGTAAACACCCTACGTGTAAGGATGAAATGATAACGTGTCATTTATATAAAGTGTCTATAGCAGTACCTAGCACACACTGAATATCCCATAAATGCTGATGGCTTGTATTAAATAATTTAATACATTTAAAGCATTACATTAAATATTGCTATAATTAAATGAAAATGGGCTAAAATAATTCTTTATTTAAAAGATAAACCTTCACATTACGTTGAAAACAGTCTCTGGGGCCCTGCCAATGTGACTCAGTGGTTGAGCTTTGACCTATGAGCTGGGAGGTCATGATTCAATTCCTGGTCAGGGCACAGGCCCAGGTTGTGGGCTCCATTGTCAGAGTAGGGCATGCAGGAGGCAGCCAAATGATGATTCTCCCTCATCATTGATGTTTCTCTCTCTCTTTTTTCTCTCTCTCCCCTTTCCTCTCTGAAATCAATAAAAATGTATTTGAAAAATAAGAAAAGTCTCCGGGGTGTTTAAAAGGGAGACAATTAACACCAGTGACTCCCAGTGAGCAGTGAAAGGACCGCAGGACAGGGAAGCTCCTTGCTGTGACCTAGGCTCATGTGGAATAGTAACCCAACCTCAGGATCAAGGCCATACTTCTCATCTCATCTCTCGATTTTACCCAACACACACCCAGCTTCCTCTACAGCAGCGGTTCTCAACCTGGGGGTCACGACCCCTTTGGGGGTCGAACGACCCTTTCACAGGGGTCGCCTAAGACTATTGGAAAACACCTATTTCCCAGGGTCTTAGGAAACAACACACAGCTCTCAGTGTAGCAAAATGTAGCAATGTAGTTTACTGTTGTTATATGAAGACTGTTGCCCATGCTACACCACGATTCAAGACATTTCATTTACTTGTCATTAGAAATAAATATTTCACAATATATAATTACATATTGTTTTTGTGATTAATCCCTATGTTTAATTATGTTCAATTTGTAACAATGAAAATACATCCTGCCTATCAGATATTTACATTACAGTTCATAACAGTAGCAAAATTACAGTGATGAAGTGGCAACGGAAATAATTTTATGGTTGGGGGTCATCACCACATGAGGAGCTGTCTTAAAGGGTCGCGGCCTTAGGAAGGTTGAGAACCGCTGCTCTACAGCTTCCAAAGCCCTGGTCTGGCTGGTGGCCTGCGCTCTGTGTCCTGGCTGAAAGGCATTGGACGGGCTCAGATTCATTTCTTAAATTGGAGAGATGAGAGCTGAGGGGAAGGACACTGCTGGAGTCCATGGGTAAATCTCTGTGCCTTCAAGGAATGGGGCGGGAAAGGGGCGCAGGGAAGGAGGCGTGGGCTCCTGGGACACGCAGGAGAGTGTGTCTCTGTGGCAGAAGGTGGTGCTGCCCCTGCACCAGGCCCTGAGACCACTAAGGATGCCCCAGAGCTCCCTGACCCCCGTGTCTTTGGCTCTGGCTGGCTCCTGCCAGGGAATCGGGTTATCCTGGAGGAGGAGGAGCTGGGGAGGTCTGGCACCCGGCCTCGGGGAGTTACTTGCTGGTGCTGGTCCCCTCCCAGGTGTGAGGGGAGCTCCTTTTATCAGCGGATCCTGTGACCAAAGCTCGGAATGCAGGAGGGGCTTTTGGAAGTAGGCGAGGGCAGATTAAGGAAGAAAGGCCCTTCACTGAGACTGGGGTGTTTTCTTCAGGGCCCCGAGGCTTAAGCCTTTATTTCTAGAAGAATGGGGAGAGGAGGAGCTTGTGCCATTTGTTGCTAAGCAACGGAAGCTTTGCCAGCCCTGTTCTCAGGTCACGTTGGCAGCTATTGAGAATCCGTGACAAGGTGATGCAGCAGTGCAGGGAGAAGCCTCTGGTTTCTAAATTTCTGGCTCTGTATTTTGTTCTCCGAACAAAATGGATTGAAAGCCTATCAAAGTTTTCCTTAATGGTATTTTTAGAAATGAGCCAGTGCCCAGGAAGGAGGGATACATTTCAGACTCAAACCAACACAACAAGGCATCTTATCTTCTTCCCATGCAAAGTGCAGGCCCAGGACAAAGGCTACAAGACTAAACTTAACAAGAAATATATATATTTATATATATATATATATACATCCTGTCTGAAGAAGAAAAGACAAACCAATCAACCAAAGGAAGGGCATGGAAGGATGTCAGGATGACTGGAGACACTGTGTGTTCTTGTTGGGAAGACAGGTATTATTAAGGTGTGGATTTTCCATAAATATGTTTGTAAATATAACAGAGAGATCCCTCTTTTTTTGACATGACATCATAATCCTCATTTATTTGGAAAAGTACATACGTGGGGATGTTTAAAAGCATCCCGAGAAAGAAGAGTAATGACTAGGAATTTACCAAAAATATGTAACAAACCATATGGTTAAGGGGTGACAATTGAAACAGTGTAATACTGTGTGATACCAGCACAGAAATAAAACGGCAGATCAATGGGAGAGATCAGAGTCCAGGAACAGATACAAGTGGGGATTTAGCAAACACTACAGGTGACATTTCAAACCAGTGCATTGAATGGATTTTCAACAAATGTATTTTGGAGCAAATGGCTTAGCATTTGCAAAAATGTAAAGTTGAGATTCTACCTCCTGTTTGCACCAAAATAAATCCTAATTTTATTTTGAGATGTAAAGATAGAGACTTAATTGAAAAAAAAAACACACATCATAAGTGATGAGAAGAAAATTCGGATTAACAGTTTTATAAACAAGAGGTGGGAAAGTTTATTGGTCAGTTCAAGCTATGGTAACAGAAAACCACCGACTGTGCGACTTAAACTACAGACATTTATTTCTCGCTGAACCCGAGGCTGGAGATGCAAAAGCAAGTTGTCAGCAGGGATTGTTTCTTTGGAGGCTTCTTGGCTTGCAGCTGGCCCTCTTTTCCCTGCGTCCTCAAAACTCCCATGTTGAAGCCCTAACCCCCAATGTGACCAGATTTGAAGACAAGATCTTTAAAGAGATATTTAAGTTGAGGATATGAGGGTGGGGTTCTTATCCAATCTGATTAGTGTCTTTATAAGAAGCGAGACACCAGAAATGTGAGCAGAGAAAGGCAGGCGAGGAAATAACAGAAAATACTTTCTAAGTATTACCTCAAAGGTAGGTGAGAATCATTAATTTAACTAGAAAAAAAATAATAATCTAATTTTTCATTGACTTGATTTGTTTTTGAAAATTGGTTAAGTCCCAGCACCAATGAAAGTATAGGAATGTAAATACAACTAGGAGCCCACGGTGTAGATGGGAGAATCCTATATAATAAGAGAGGAATATGCTAATTATCCCTTATGTCCTGAGGCGTAATAACTAACCACCTAAGGACCAGATCACTGATCTGCAGGAGAGTAGGGTAGCAAACTACAAGTTGGCAGGAGAGCTACAGGATGGGGCAGGGCAGTAAGTAAGCAGGAAACAGAGAGTTACAGGAGGGTGACAACAACCTACTGGCGCATGGATTCACACGCAGGGCACTAGTAATGTGATATAAATACTGAGCAGGGCAATTTGGCAATTTGCAATGTATTAAAAGAATGTGTATGCTTCTCCAAATCTTATACTTTAGCTTAAAGACCTCACCGCATGAAGTATTGCCTCCAAGGGTTCCAAGAAATCTCCAGTCCAATGGGTGAGTAAAATGTATGTGCAGGAATGTAAAATTGTTTCAGGTAATGAAAACAAAAAACAAATTTGGTGTCAGTAAATAGGGAATTGGGTGAGCCAATTAAGATACCACTCATACAATGGCATACTCTTCCATCATTAAGAAATATGTAGTGGATCAGTTGTCTGGATATGGATCTGTACTGTCTATGATGCAATGCTAAATGGAAAAAAAAAAGTAGTTTATCGTATGTTTCTATGTTTGTAAAAAACACAAATGCTAGTACATATGATGAAAAGTGGCAGGTAACCTGAATTGTTTACAGAGGAGGCAATGACACATTTCAAGGGTAGGTTTTACATCACCTTGAAAGACACCAGCCTCAGGGCGCATCTTACATCACCTTGAACCATGTCCTCGTTGGGTGAGGTCCTTATAGTTGCTCCATGCAAGGGAAGTGTCCTCTGTTTTGACAAAGAGATTGTCTCAGCAAAATGGTGAGGTCAGGAGGAGGTGAGGATTAGTGACTCTCAAGCATTTCCATCCAAAGGTTCTCATTTCAGTTCTCAGGTCCAATTCTTTGCCGATATGGGCCCTGACTCTGCTATGGAGGATATGCCCAGCCACTACCTCATGATCCTGTGGGAGCTCTGTCGCCCTTACAATTGTATCTTGAGCCTGACATTCAGCCACGTGGGCCCTATAGCTGGAGGAGATGAGATTGTCCATCCAAGCGGCTGAATTTCAGTTTGTGAGCGTTGCGACTTCATTTTATTTTTTCCAAGGTTTCTAACAGTTAACAAAAGTAGCTTATACCACAGTCCTTATAATTATAATAATTATAGTTGCCCTTACCTATAATTGTGATGTAAATGTAATTGCGATGCCATTGCATAACAGGGTGTTTTGTGTTTTTGTGTTTTTTTTACCTTGTGTGTGTATGTGTGTGTGTGTGTGTATGTGTGTGTCCTCATTGGTGTCTGAGTAATTTAGCTCCAAGTTCCCATTTTGAGGATATGATTTCTAAGATTATTCCCAATACCATCTTTCTTGATTTATTCCCCAGAGAGCATACCGAAAACAAAGGCTAATGTATATGTGCTTTATTTACTTGGAGAAGCTTGGTCAAGGAAAGCAAAGGGGAAAAAAAGAAAAAAAAAAAGAAGAAGAAGAAGAAGAAAAATCACTATGGGCAGCTGGTTGCTAAATCCTGTAGGGCCATCTGAGAAACCTTACAAAATGTTTATCTGACCTGGTCATCGTGGGAGAGAAGGATGATAATCATATATTCCCAATTTTCATTTCTATTGGTTAAAACTTCATCCCAAAAAGTGTGGGCCCCAAGGGGTTCCCAGAAATCTCCTGCCTTAGTGCCAATGAAGAATCCCTGGGATGGGAGGTGAGACTCGTCACATGTACCTGAGGCAAATGCTATCTGCTCACACCTGTGTGAAGGTGGCCAGAGCCTGTGTAGCACTGGCTGCCACAGAAGTGTCTGGAATAAAGACAGGTCAGAATGAAAGGATCTAACGTAGTGTGCAAGAGGTGTCCAACACTATAGCCAGAAGGACATTCATCATATCATTAAAGAAGCAAAAACAATATAAATTCCCATCATTTTCAGATTTGTAAAATAAATGGTGGTATGGGCATTAAATGAAACACCATGAATCCCTAACAAAAAACATAATAATAGCAGTACATGTGATAATGAGAAACTATTCACCATAAACTTTAAATGGGAAAATCTGGTTATATTAACAGTGCATAGGACCTGATTTAATAAAATAATTCTGTTTTGTCTAATTTTCTCATTTTTGGGAATGACTACGATTTATGAACTTATACACACACACACACACACACACACACACACATACACACACACACACACACACACACACACACACTAGAGGCCCAGCTTACAAAATTTGTGCACTTGCGGGATCCCTTAGCCCAGCCTGCATTCTCTCGCAGTCCAGGAGCCCTTGAGGGATGTCTGACTGACAGCTTAGGCCCGCTCCTCAGAGAGTGGGCCTAAGTTGTCAGTCAGAAAACCCTTAGTGCTGTCACAGAGGCAAGAGAGGCTCCCACCACCGCTGCGGTGCTCACCAACTGTGAGCCTGGCTTCTAGCTGAGTGGCACTCCCCCTCTGGGATTGGGCCAAAACTTGCTCTCTCATACCCTCTGAGCGGTCCCAGATTGCATGAGGGCACAAGCCAGAATGAGGGACCCCACTGGTGCATGATTGGGGCCAGGAAGAGATGCAGGAGGTTGGCCAGCCAGAGAAGGACTGTGAGAGGCTTCCAGGACATGTCTGGCCCCTCTTGCTCAGTCCCGATTGGCTGGACATCAGCAGCAAATTAACCTACTGGTCGGAGCATCTGCCCCTGTGGTCAGTTGAGCAGTTGAGCAGCCTTAGCATATCATTAGCATACTATGCTTTGATTGAACGGCTGACCGGTCAACCAGACACTTAGGACATTAGGCTTTTATTATATAGGATACCTTTCTATATATCCTGTGGGATCTACTCAGGCTCTAGAAGGCCTTACTTTCTCTCTATAAATTATTTTTAACTTCCTACAACTAGAGAATTTAAATAGTAATAATAATAATAATAATAATAATTTTTCTTCTGTTTCTCCTTATTCTTCTGTTCTTCACCATAGATATTGCAACTGCGGGACAGAAGATAATTGATTAATGTTTCTTTTGAAGAAAAGTTTTCTTTTCTGAAACTTCAGTTAGTTTACCATAATATTATTCAGCTTGGGCTGACAAAACAGAATATCATAGTCTGGGTGGACTAAATAATAAGAATTTATTTCTCACAATTCTGGAGGCTGAGAAGTCCCAGATTAAATTAGATTTGCCATTCAATTAGATTTCCTAGGCAGGACTCTCTTCCTGGCTTGCAGATGGACACTTTCTTGCTGTGTCATCCAATGGTAGAGAGAGAATGAGGAAGCAAGCTCTCTGGTATCTCCTTATAAGGACACTAATCCTAAACCTAGTTACCTCTCAAAGGCCCCATCTCTAAATGCCATCACATCAATATATAAATTCGGGGGAGAGAGCACCTATTAAAATTGATTTTATAGACTGCAATGGAATTTACCTTTTTTTAAAAAAATATATTTTACTGATTTTTTTACAGAGAAGAAAGGAAAGGGATAGAAAGTTAGAAACATCGATGAGAGAGAGACTTTGATCAACTGCCTCCTGCACACCCCCTACTGGGGATGTACCCACAACCAAGATACATACTCTTGACCGGAATCGAACCTGGGACCTTTCAGTCCACAGGCTGACACTCTATCCACTGAGCCAAATCGGTTTCGGCTGCAATGGAATTTAGAGGAAACTCAATTCAAACTTTTACTCAAAAGTAGGGATCCTGGTTATAAAATTTCTGAGAAATGATGGTGGTACTTTATATTTTATTTACTAGTCCTTAGGCTAATAAATAGAAAGTTTAATAGCCCAGAAGATTCTTTTCAAATGAAATATTTGTCTCTTAGATTGAGAATAATCCTGAGGAAAAATGATTTTTAAATAATTTTTAAAATATATATATTTTATTGACTTCAGAGAAGGAGGGAGAGGGAGGGAGAGATAGAAACATCAATGATGAGAGAGAATCATTGATTGAGCAGCTGCCTCCTGCATGTCCCCTACTGGGAATTGAGCCCACAACCTGGGCATATGCTCTGACCAGGAATCAAACTATGACCTCTTGATTCATAGGTTGATGTTCAACCACTGAGCCATGCTGGCCAGGCTAATTTTAAAATCTGAATAATGAAAATAATACTGAGCACTTATATTGTTCTCACAATGTGCTGTGCACAGTTCCAAGCACTTTTCAAATGCTAACACACTCCATCCTTACCATAAACCCCAGTAATATAAATGCTATTAGTATCCTCATCTTACAGAAGAAGAAACTGAGGCACCGAAAGCTTAAATAACTTGTCCAAGGTCATATGGTGAGTAAGCGGTAGAACTGAGATTTAAAATCTAGTCACCTGGCTCCCGAGTCTGTACTCTCCAACGTTACATAAAGAAAATGATTTCCAAAGCTTCCACTTTTATTTCTTTCCATCTCATTTCCCATTGCTCCTTTATTTTTCATAAGGTTTCTCTGATCTCTAGGCCAAATGAGATTCCAAAAATAACAATTTTAATTTTCAAATCGAGGGCATGATTTGTAAATGGACCAAGTTATTTTTGTGAACCCTACATAAAATTCAGGAGCAGAACTTCGGGAAGGAACTTCCAGATGGCAGTAAATCTTCACAGTTCAGTAATTAAGCCTTTTGAGAATGTTACTGGGTTATGGAGCCACTGCCTGATTAACTGTACAATATCAATTATATCATATGGTGCTACTTTAATTCTGTCAAAATTTAGAGAAATCTGACATGCTGACACGAGACTCTGTGAAGTGTGATAATGAGCTGCCAAGTGTCATAAAGTGCCACGGGAGGGGGGAAACACCCTCGCTTTCAGGCTAAAGGTTTTTTTTTTCCCCTTTATTCATGTTAGAGCGTGCTTTATTAAACAGCATGGACATCCAGGTACATACACTTCTCCTGTTTGAAATGAGCAGCCTAATCTTTTTTTAGATTTTATGAATGAAAGTTAAGTGATATCAGCCAATCTCACAGAAGAAAACACATATAACATTTCATTTTGGCTAAGAATAATTATCTATCTAGGAAATTAGAGCCTTAAACCTTTGTTGCCTGATTCCTGTGAAAAATGGTTCTCAGAAAGTTAACTTGAACTTTCCGAAAGTGAAAAGTTTGACTCGCCTAATTTTACAGTGGCAGACACTTGTCTGGTCATTAAGGACAAATCCAGCCTGTTTAAATAGCAAAAGCTGGCGTTGTCAAGTGACAGGATCTTTCACCAAAGTTTGGCGTTCTTTAAAAGAAAGGTTTGCCTTTTTCACACACACAAAAAAATAGAAATTATTAGAAACACAATATCATCAAATGTAAGAGCTTAAGGTTTCATCAATAAAGTAATGTGTAGTTAAAAACCACAAGCCACTCCGTTGTGATTTTTCCATCATTTACTTTGATGCAATGTTCACATATTTAAATTTGCTCCTCGTGTCCTGAAGTAGACAAAAGAAGCTCTTCAATATGACTCAGAGAGATGGCCTTAATGAGCACTCTACCATGGAAAATTCAGTCCCTTTCATGTAGGTGGTGATCATCTCTTTCTGAACAACTACCATATATGCACTTCTTGACCTCCTTTTTACCTTCATTTACAGTTAATTTCTGGAAATTTCCATTCTAAAATACCAGCACCCCAAAACCTACATTCAACTGAGATGTCTGAAACCCAGTCTATCAGATTTTCCACCCCTTCCCAACTGGTTGTCTCCCTCTCTTTCCTTCGTCAGGAGAATCATCCTTTTCCAAGTTGCCCAAAGTTGAAACATCACGGTCTTCTTTATTTCTTCTTGTATTACCCCACTCTTAGTATCCTACCGATTTGTAACCTATTTACTGAACTTTTTCAACTCAATAGGATACAAACCTAAAGAAGGGTTTTATCTTTCTTGAATCACTCAGTTTTCAACCAACTGTCCAAAATTTGCCATCTCTTAATGACATTTGGAGAAGATTCCAGTCTTCTGGAACTCCCTACCATCCCTGGTCAGGTCTCTCCTCTTTCAGAACGCTTCATCTCCTGTGGTTATCCTTTCTGCCACTCTCTGCTGATCATCTCCTCAGCGGGCAGCCTTTCTCCTTAGGTACCGGCAAGATGGATTAAACCTTTCTTTTGTAGTTCTTGGCTCACAAGAAACACAGGCAGTCCTGCAAGGACAAATGGTAGAGTACCTGGCTGATACATTACCTTCCTGTCTTTGTCCTGTTATCATTTTCCAAGTATATATTTTTCTTGGCTCTGGTAGGCTCAGGCTAAAACCAAAAAAAAATCCATTGGCTGAACGGCATGATGTTACTCTCCACTACTGGCAGGCACTTTTAATTTTTTTTATGAGTGATTTTCTTGAAGTTCTTCTCTTGTTGGTCTTTGGTAAGGAAAGCGCCTTCCCATCCCACTATCTTCTTCCATCTATGGTGGACCAGGCACTGGGAAGGTGGGTATGGTAAATAAAAATCACAGCACGTCACATCTCCTTTGTATTCTGTTTATGCAGTCACTAAGGCAGGGTACAGTTGGGATAATAGCTGTGTACTAGGTAATAGTACCTACTTATATTTGACACTTCAAGATCTCATTATATTCCTAGAAATTGGGAAGTCTCTTTCAGCGATGGTACGTACCAACTTCTCTGGCCTACATGGGTCGGATTTTACAGAGCTATTCAAAGGTGCTACTGGCCTCTTCTCATGCATTTCTCAATATTTTAAAGAAAGGAGCACACTCTGAGCCCTCCTGTGAGACATGATAAAAAGGACATATATGATGTATATATAGTTTGACATTTTCATTTTCTTAAGATTTTGGATTTTTTACTCTACATTATGCAAGGAAAATTCTGGACTCATACCGTCATTAGCTATCATGCACCACTGAATCCATGTTTCAGTTAAGCAAACAAACCAGCTTAGATTCAGGTACTGGAGCTTACACAGTGAACTCAAAATTTTTGACGAACACATCATATTGATAACTTTGTTCTGATCCAAAGGCTATTCCATCTACTTGATCTAAGATTGATAGCATTCACATTCTTCAGAAATTTGTTTTTATCCATTAGCAAAATCTCACAGTTCATTAGGTATGGTCAGATTCTGTACATTAGATATGTTTGGATTTGACTCTGATTATAGCCATGGAATCAGTGAAGTGTTTTGGAGGGTGTTTAGAAGGGTAAGCTTTACTTTGCAAAGGAACTATGCTAGCGAAGGTGTACAGGGTCCTTACGTGAGGAAATGGTTGTTTTGTCAGATAACAGAGAAATAATTACTTCTGCTGGCAAGGCAGATTCAGGGGGATTTGACAGCTCCATGTTTTTATACTTGTCAGAGTATACTCAGATGTGCTCATTCCTTGTTTTAATGTCCATTTATTTCCAATCAAATTCTAAGTTTCATACAAAATATTTGGGAGGGCTGTGAACCCAAGTTATATTTTAATATGGTACAATACTCAGTTATTGAGTCTAAATTCCAGCCATTTCTGCAATATACTTAGCTAAGTTATCATTCAACACACATTTCTAAACAAATACAATGAATGTTTAATCTTTGAGTACCTTGTTGAGAGAACTAAGATATCAATTGTTAATACTAGTATGTATGAAAGAATAAAATGGAGAAACCAAGATAACAGCATAGGTAAATACCTAAACTGCTGCCTGGCACAACAATTTCAAAACTACAACTAAAAGACAAAATGGACACCATCCAGAACCACAGGAAGGCTGGCTGAGTGGAAATTCTACAACTAGCAGGAAAGAGAGGGGCTCACGGAGACTCAGGAGCTGCAAAAAGCTGAAGTACGGAGACACACACAGAAAGAGGACTGGCAACTGAATGCACAGCTGGCTTTCTCAGTCGGGAGGGAGACAAAAGCTTCTGACTGCACTGAACTCCAGTTCTGGGTGAGAGTCTGGGAACCCACTCATTCGGGAAGAAACTGGACTGTCTGGCAGTGGGCGAAACTTGAGTGCGGCTTTCTCTCAGAGGTGCTTATAGTGATTACCACGGGACACTGAGACACAGGGGCCTATTAGGGCAGGGCTGACTGGAAACCAATGCTGTCTGTTCTGCCCTGAAACTCCGCCCCATTCAAGCTGAGCACAGAGGCTTTTGCAAGCCTTGTCTCATAAGGGTGTCTCCAGCACAGAAGTTCTCCCAGTGTAGGCACAGCTGATCCTCATAGCCAATTGGCCTGGAGGTCAATTCCTCCCAGTGATAACAACAATAATCAAGGCTTAACTACAACAAGACTGTGCACATAGCCCACAAAGGGGTGTACCAAAAGTGTCCACCTAGAGGACACCTAGCATACAAAGGCACTCTATCAATTCAGGGAAGCAGACAAAATTCAGAGACAAAGAAATAGATCACAAATGAAAGAAATGGAGGAAAGCAAACAACTGGATATAGAGTTCAAAACCACGGTTATAAGGTTTTTCAAGAATTTTCTAGAAAAGGCCAATAAATTTAGCGAGACCCTTGAGGATATGAAAAAGGACCAACTAGAAATTAAGCATACACTTACTGAAATAAAAAATATTATACAGAGACCTGACAGCAGACTAGAGGATCGCAAGAATCAAGTCAAAGATTTGAAATACAAAGAAGCAAAAAACACTCATCAGGAAAAGCAAAAAGAAAAAAGAATCCAAAAATATGATGATAGTGTAAAGAGCCTCTGGGACAACTTCAAGCGTACTAACATCAGAATTATGGGAGTGCCAGAACAAGAGAGAGAGTAAGATACTGAAAACCTATTTGAAGAAATAATAACCAAAAATTTCCCCCACCTGGTGAAAGAAATAGACTTACAAATCCAGAAAGTGCAGGGAACTCCAAACTACACCTAGACATATCATAATTAAAATACCAAGAGCAAAAGACAAAGAGAAAGTATTAAAAGCAGCAAGAGAAAAACAGTTAGTTACCTATAAAGAAGCACCCATATGCCTGTCAGCTGATTTCTCAACAGAAACTATGCAGGCCAGATGGGAGTGGCAAGAAATATTCAAAGTGATGAATAGTAAGAACCTACAACCAAGATTACTCTACCCAGCAAAGCTATCATTCAGAATTGAAGAGCAGATAAAGAGCTTCACAGATAAGAAAAAAATAAAGGAGTTCATCACCACCAAAGCAGTATTATATGAAATGCTGAAAGGTATTCTTTAAGAAGAGGAAGAAGAAGGAAAAGGTAAATATAAAAATTATGAACAACAAATACATATCTATCAACAAGTGAATCTAAAAATCAAGTGAATAAAAAGTCTGATGAACAGAATTAACTGGTGAATATAATAGAATCAGGGGCATAGAAAAGGAGTGGACTGACAATTCTCAGCGGTGGGGTAGAGGTGTGTGTGGGGGTGCTGGAAGAGACCAGACAAAAATCATACAGTTATGGATGAGGACGGTGGGGGTGGGTAAGGGCAGAGGGTCAGGTGGGATCGAGTGGAGGGGAGTTATGGGGGGACAAAGAGGAACAATTATAGTAATCTCAACAATAAAGATTTACTTAAAAAAGAATAAAATGCAAGGAACAATGTTAGGTGAATAAATTGGTACAGACTTAAGCAAATCAAATTAAATACTAAGCCTAATTTGAGGGCCTTTCAAAGTAAAGAAGAGCTAAAATATTAGGTGTGACAGATTTTATGATTATTCAACAAATATTCACTTTCTACTCTCTATCCTCCACATGCATGGGAGGAATATACTTCTCCACCAAACTGATGTTGAGTTTTCACTTGAAACCTTTTTAAAAAAATATTTTTATTGATTTCAGAGAGGAACAGAGAGGGAAGGATAAAAACATCAATGATGAGAGGGAATTATCCATTGGCTGCCTCCTGCACACCCCAAGATTGGGTGAAACTTCTTTTGGTCAGTGAAATGCTAACAGTCATAATGAGAGAGAAAAAAAGGCTTGAAATGTGCATTCTTATTACTCTTATTCTCCTGCTTTTTGCAATGAGAAGAGTTTGCTTTCAGGTAGTCACAGGTTCAAGGAAGATGAGAGACACCTGGAGCAGATATGGATCCATTACCCAGTATGGACCCAGGGTTTAGTCCAGTCTAGCTCAGCCATACCCAAATGATCCAGACACTTGAATGAGAAATAGTTTTGTTGTTGAGGATTCCTGGGATTTAGTAGATGTCAATTAAGCAGCAATATCTGATACATTATATACTAACAGATATGTTAGATGTAAAAACATTAAAAGCAGGGAATATTGAATTTAAACTATTCTTAGTTCCTTGCATTCTTTGGGAGAAGAAGTATTGGCTCACATTTTTCAAATTATTACTGTTTTTTTAATGTGATATATGGATATACAAAATATACAAAGGTTATTCAGTGAAAAGTATTTTTCTTCCCTTAGTTATTTCACATGTGCCTATTTCTTCTTTACAGAATCAACCACTGTTACCAATTTCTTAGGTACACTTCCAGAGATATTTTGTACATGTTAATTTATTTGCCTAACTATATATACAAAAATAGCAACATGTCATAAACAAAACTATCCCTTGTATTTTCTTATTAAACTGCATAATTGGAGATTATTCTGTATCAGTACACAGAAAAATGCCTTTTTTTTAAATGTCTATTTTTGAAAAAAAATCTTTATTATAACCTATTACTTAAAGTAAATAATTATTTGATTAGTTCTCTTTATATAGTGATTACCTTTAAAAATTTTGTTAATCAAGTGTGTTATGTAGTAAGAATAATCACTAAAAGTGTAAAAATAGAACACATAAATTTCTAAATTAGTTAAGAAAACAGGAAGAAAGAAAAATTATCTGCATAGTAGAAGGAAGAAACAGTGGTAAAATGTATTAAAAAAATTAAAAAAGACATGGTAAATGCAAAGTTCAAATAATATGGTAGAAACAATCCCAAATACTCCAGATACTATTAGAACAATTTATATTATTAATATGACTAGTTAAAATACAAAGATTTCCAAATAAAGTTTATACATTGCATGACATATTCACTTAAAACATGATTGAATATATAAAGATAGAAGAAGAAATATTACAAAATAATTACCAAAAGTATTAATACAATAAAAAAATAGGCCTTAAGAAAATAATTATTAGTATTAATAGAGAATGTATTTAATCATAAAGCTTCAATTCACCGGAAAAGTAAACATTTCAGAGACTGTACATATAATAAAATGTCTTAAATATATAAAGCAAAATGCACAGAATAATAATAAAATTTTAAATCCATCATATTTGAATAATTTAGCACCTTGTTCAAAAGTTAATAAATTCAAGCTAAGCAAAAAGTGGTAATGGTTTTAATAACACATTTAAAACTCAATTTATTGGTCAATATAAACCTCCAAAACAAATAGAATATACATTATTTTAAATAGCATATGAATTATTTATAAAAATAAACCATATATTAGGCTCAGAGCAAACCTCTATAAATTATATAAATTTATAAAATAGATAAGGAAAGAAAGCTCCTAGTCCTATCTTGGCAAACCAGGAGACTAAATTCTAAATAATTGTGTCAAAAAATAAATAATAATGTAAACTATGAGTTTAGAACTAGATATGAGTAAATGCATTATAATACAAATTTGTGGGACACAGTTTTAGAAGTTCTTAGAAAGATTTTTTTAACTTTATATATATCTAAGGGAAAACAAGAAAGATAAAAAAATAATGAGGTAAACATTGAACTTAGGGAGTTATAATAAGAACAACAGAATAAAAGCAAGAAAGTAGAAAATAATAAGCAAATGCAGAGATTAGTAAAATAAAATATAAAAAGGAAGATCAATAAAATCAAAACTAGTTAAGACTGACAGAACGTATCAAGAACAAAAAGAGATGGTACAAATAACCCATATTAGGAAGGAAAATGGATACATAACTATAATATATTAATGATGTATATTTCTTGGTCTACATAAGCTACAGTTAAAAAATAATCTTTTGTTTTATACTAGATTCTTCTACACTGTTCATTTGATTCATGTTTGGTTTGAAGCTATGAACTGTCTGATTCTTTTTAAACAGCACTGTCTTAGTGGCCCTGACAAACAATTACAGAGGATTTTTTGGATGCACACATTAGTGCTGATTTCTGCTATACCTTCAAATATAACTTTAATGTACTGTAGCTGTGTGGGATTCTGTAATGGCCTAGGGACAATTGTGAGAGGATTGATTTTTCTATGTGTGTGTGTGCAGCAGGTCCTACTTATACTTTGGGATCTATATTATCTTTCATGATTCCATTTTTCTAGTGTTGCAAGACTAATCCATTGACAGCCATTCTCAGATATTTTTTTTGCTTTCAATTTTTTCCTCCATTTTACAAAGACTTATCTTGAAGAATTGTGTAGTTGCAAAGAAAACAATAAGTTGTTTATAACTCAGATAAATTATATTTTAGTGGAGTTATAGGCATCAAACAGTGAAATGGGCAAAGTATTTTTATTTTTAAAATTCGTTTATTGTTTAAAGTGTTACAGGTCTTCTTTCTTCCCCATTGACTTCTCTCTGGCCACTTCTACCCCCCAGCACATGCCCTTACCCTCCTACTGTCTGTGTCCATGGGTTATGCTTAAATATGCATGCATACAAGTCTTTTGATTGATCTCTCACCTTCCCCTCCACCCTCTTGCCTGCCTCTGAGGTTGAATGGTCTGTTTGATGCTTCTGTGTCTCTGGATCTATTTTAGTTCATCAGTTTATGTTCATTATATACCACAAATGAGTGAGCTCATTTGATATTTATCTTTCTCTGATTGGCTAATTTTGCTTAGCATATTCTTCTCCAGGCCCATCCATGCTGCTGCAAATGCTGAGTTCCTTCTTTTTTACAGCAGCATAATATTCCATTGTGTAGATGTACCATCGTTTTTTTAGATCCAGTGCAATCCCCATTAAAATACCAATGGCATATTTTAAAGACCTAGAACAAACTCTCCAGAAATTCATATGGAATAAAAAAAGACCCTGAATAGCTGCAGTAATCCTGAGAAAGAACAAAGTTGGAGGGATTACAATACCAGATAACAAGCTGTATTACAAAGCCACTGTTCTCAAAACTGCCTTATACTGGCACAAGAACAGACATATAGACCAATGGAACAGAACAGAGAACCCAGAAGTCGACCCAAGCCATTATGCTCAATTAATATTTGACAAAGGAGGCAAGAGCATACAATCTCTTCAATAAATGGTGTTGGGACAGATGCATGCAAAAAAATGAAATTAAACCACCAATATACACCATTCACAGAACTATGCTCAGAATAGATAAAGGATTTAAAGGTAAGATGGGAAGCCATAAAAATGTTAGCAGGATCCATAGGCAGCAAAATAGCAGACATATGTCTTAGCAATAACTTTACCAATACAGCTCCTAGAGCAATGAAAACTAAGAAGAAAATTAAAAAAGAGATAATATAAAAATAAAAAACTTCTTCACAGTGAAAGAAACCATTAACAATACAACAAGAAAGCACACTGCATGGGAGAACATATTTGCCAATGTTATATCCAATAAAGATTTAATCTCCAAAATTTATAGGGAACTCATACAACTTAACAAAAGGAAGATAAACAATCCAATCAAAAAATGGCAAAGGACCTAAATAGACCCCTTTTGAAAGAGGACATGAAGGACCAAGGGACATATGAAAACATGCTCAAAGTCACTAATCCTCCAAGAGATGCAAATCAAAATGACAATGAGGTACCATCTCACACCTGTCAGAATGGCAATCATCAACAAATCGACAAATGACAAGTGCTGGTGAAGATGAGGAAAAAAATGAACCTCTTGCACTGCTGGTGGGAATGCAGACTGGTGCAGCCATTGTGGAGAACAGTATGGAGTTTCCTCAAAAAACTAAAAATGGAGCTCCCATTTGACCGAGTAATCTCATTTCTAGAAATATATCTCAAGAAACTAGAGACACCAATCAGAAAGGATATATGCACCCCCCATGTTCATAGCAGCACAATTTATAATAGCTAAGATTTGGAAACAGCCTAAGTGCCTGTTTTTAAATGTATAAGGGCTTTAGGTACTGGGGAAACATCATGAATGTTGTTTTCACTGGAGGCTGGCCTTGCAAAACTGATGTCATGAAGTTCTAAGTTAGTGTTTCTAACTCACCCCAGTTCAGATTCTTTTACTTACAAATACATAGAATTTGTTCTTGGAAGAAATTATAGATAAATGACATTTTTCCTATATAACTAAAAAAAGTAACACGTTTAGTTCGTGTTAAAAATCAAAGCCAGCTCACTTTGGATAATCTTTTGGCTGGATGGCTAATGCAGAAAAAGGAACAGCCAGAACCAGTTTGAGCAAGTCCAACTTCTTAGTGAGTCACCAGAAGCTACAATGCTAATCTTTTTCTTTATTTTCTTTTTTCTTTTCTTTTCTTTCTTTCTTTTTTTTTTTCTTACATACCTGATTGTTTTTCATTCAGGTTTCCTCCAGGGTCAAATAGAGTTTCAGCATTCCAAGAAGAAAGATGGAACTACCTTCTTGTTATAGAACATTTTGTCTTTATGTCACAAATATTGATGCATATATTCAACCTACTGCTATTTCCTGGCAGGAATGTTTCAAGTTGATCTTTTTTATTTACATTTCACATGAAGAAAAGAGTATTGTCCCTTGAGAAAGCTATTTCTTCATTAGTGTAGGTTCCATATCTGACCATTTGGCCAACTCTGAAAGTAAAGAACAAGTCTACATATGAAGCAATTTTTGTGTGGTAAACTATCAAACATTTTATTAGGAGTCCATGACAGAACTGAAATTAGAACTTGAGAATCTGCATGTGAAATATTCCATAGCTGGGGATCAGATCCCCTACTTTCTCTAATCTATAATACATTGCTGCTGCTTCTGTGTTAACTAAGGAATCTTATCAATATACTAAAGGCCTGGTACACAGATTCGTGATTCAGGGGATGACCAACTGCCAGTTTAGGTTCAATCCCCAGAGGCAGGGCCTAGCCTGTGGGGGTTGGGGCTAAACCAGCAGCTGGACATTCCCTGAGGGATGTAGCAGTGCACCAACTGGCAGGCAGCCAGGGAGGAATTAATCCCAAGCATTGACACTGCTTGGTAGAACTGCCAAGGCATTTGCACTCACCAGCCAGGAGCCCACTAACCACCAGGGGGTAGCTCCTGTTTTGAGCGTCTGCTCCCTGGTGGTCAGTGCGCATCATAGAGACTAGTTGAACAGTCATTCTGGTTGTACGATCATAATTTTCACTTAGGCTTTTTACACTGATTATTATGATCTCTGAATGCATAATAATCTGGCTACTCAGTGTACTCTTAAGTACCTCATTTATTTGATATCAAAGATATTATAAATCATGCACCTGATCGGTTTGCTCCTTTGCACTGGCTGGTAGCAAGCTCAGGGAAAATAGGTGGTTAACCTCCAGCAAAAGTTTAGAATACCCTTGGTACCCATTTGAAATACAGATACACTGAGTAGGGGGCCTAGTGCACAAATTCGTGCACCTTTAAAGAAACTGGGCTGCGAGGCTGTGGTAAGCACAGGGGCAGGTCTTGCCCTCTGGTGCTAACCCCCACCCGGCTCCTCCCTAAACGGCCCTTGGTCCCTGTCTGCTGGCAGCCCCGGTCCCACTGCTGCCACTCCCAACTGCTGATGGTGTTGGCCCCGCTCACAGCGCTGACAGTGCGGAGTGATTGGGGCTGGTGCCAGCAGTGGGTGTGAGCAGGTTTGGCACTGTCAGTGGGTGCAAGCAGTGACTGCTGCCCTGCTCGCCTCTCAGGAGCAGCGGGAGGTGGAGAAGCTCTTAGGGACGATCGGCCAGGCACCAGGTGCTGGCAGTGGGTATGAGTGCTGCCAGCACCAGCAGTATGTGAGAGCATCAGGGGGGACTGCGGTGCATGGGAGCAAAGAATTTTCAGTAACCACCAGAGGCTCACCCTGATGACAGTAACCAGCCTCCCGCCCAGCCTTGGTCTGGTGCCTTCACTCACCTGATCCACCATCCCACTACAGGCAATGCCCGCCATGCCCCATGCCCCCTGGTGGTCAGTGCAAGTCATAGTGACTGGTTGTTCAGTTGTTCCAGTTGTTCTGCCATTTGGTCAATTGCATATTAGCCTTTTATTATATAAGATATAGATAAATATTTAAAGCAGAAGAATATATTTTTCTAGTTGCAGATAACTTTTTTTTCAAGTATTTAGTATGTCCCATCCCTAAAAAACTAATCATGTCCTTATACAGCAATTATTGTCATCTCCAATTTACAGTGAGGAAAAGGAGGTTTAAAAAGATGTGAGAGAAGGACTTCCAGAATGATAAGAACTCTTCCTTTGGCAAAAATTTTACTGATAAAAGTTAAGAAAAAGACTCATGTAAGACTTGGGAAATTGTCCTAAGGTCATATAGGAAATGGGAAAGCATTCATTCAATAAAATCTACCATATCTCTGTGAAAACATGAGAGTCTATAGCATTTGACCATGACTCACTCCATTATTCCCTTGGTGTTGTGCAAACTCAGTTTCAGTGTGTGCATCTAAGAGGCAGTGCCCCTAAATCCCCAGCTTCTTGCCTGGGGCTCTGATATCTTCCTGTGAGGAGTAGGCTATCACAAATTCTTATTTTCTCCAGATCCACGGTGTAGAAGTGGGCATGGAGGAGAGCATTTCCTTATCCATTCAACCACCATTTGTAAGGCAAAAGCTCTGCCCCCACCATAAGAAACCAAGAATATTGAAGCTCTGATTGTAACCCTTAGCTCTGTTCTTCTATATGACTGATGGGGTTGCAATTCCATGTTGAGAAGGTCAACTCAAGAAGACTGGGGCAGCTATCCCTTGTCCCCATGACTACCTGTAGAATGGAGGTATCAGCCTGGAAAAGCAGACCTCCACCCCAGCTTCGTGCAGTGGCACAGAGGTTTCTCCCAGGGCATAAGCCACTCTTCCTGAGAGGATTGATCTTTATCCGGAACAGGAAGTGGAGAACTCCGTACCTAAAAGTGTTGTCATGAACAACAGAGATCTTGGTGGAGATTAGTCAAGAGGGGGCTGGTAGCTCTAATACAAGCAAAATTGCCAAGTAGTCAGAAGTTTAATAGACAGAACAGTGAAAGAGACAGCTAAGAGAAGCTCTTCTAGGAACCTTTCTGGGAGTTAGAAAGGTTGTGCACATAATGTAGGTTGCACATAGTGGCTTCTTTCTTCCTTCATTGATTACTTCTATCTTTTTTCCATTTTCTCTATTGTTGAATGTAACTGCCAATAACCTGCTTCACCATGTATCACGGGAGCAGATCACTGTGTGTTTTTGTTTTGTTTTTTTTGGTTCACAGATCCAACGACTGAGAGGAATTTTGCCCTCGAATGTACTATACCCATCATCTTAATCATACCTGTTTTAGATGATGACATTTGATGTGGTTGATGACATTTTGTTGTAATGGGTTGGCCTTTTGGGGATTTTGGAATGGAGTAAATGTATTTTGCATATAGAATTTACATGAATCTTGGGGGATCAGATAGCAGATTGTGGTAAACTGAATCATGGCCCTTACACAAAGATGTCCACATCCTGATCCCCGGAAACTGCTATTGTTATCTTATATGGTAATCAGGACCTTGCGGATGTGAATAAGTTAAAGATACTGTCGTCTGATGAGGAGTGAATCCTGGATTATCCAAGTGAACTCAATGTAATCGTAAGGCTGCTCATAAGAAGGGTTGGTAATAAAATTTGCTTAAAATCCTTTTTTTTCTTGAAATATTAATGTTTATTGCATGTAACATTATTATACTTAAGATCGTTTTTCTTGAAATATAAAAAAAATGCTATGAACATTTAAAAAAGTCAATGAGAAAAATATCCTTGGGTGAGAATTAACAAAAACAAAACAAAACAAAAAATTAAGAAAATAAAATATCTTGCAGAAGCCCCTTAAAACTTTTTTTCTTGCCTCTTCCTCCACCCTGCTGCTTGAAAGGGGAGGTGATGGGTGCTCCTAAAGCAGCCCTCTTCTACCGTGGAGGTGGGCTGACACTGGGTCCTTGATGACAAGGACCATGTTATTTGTTGACTGCCAGGTGATGCTGATGCAGTTGGTCTAGGCACCATCCTTTGAGAACCACTATTACTTTGATTTTGTTATATGCAGCTACATCAAATCATAACTGATGTTGTTAGGAAATTCTGGTAACTTGAGAAGACATATCTCATATGAAGTCTCATTCATTTTTTAAAAATATGTATTTTGATTTATTTCAGAGTTAAAGGAAGAGGGAGAGAGAGATAGAAACATCAATGATGAGAGAGAATCATTGATTGGCTGCCTCCTGCTCACCCCACACTGGGATGGAGCTTGCAACCCGGGCATGTGCCCTGATTGGGAATTGAACTGTGACCTCCTGATTCATAGGTCCATGCTCCATCACTGAGCCATGCCAGCCGGGCAGAAGGCATAGTCATATCTGAGGTTTTATGACATGGAGCTGACCAGTAATGCACATTTACTGGCCTCACACTGAGCTGTGGAACAGAGTGAAAAGAACTGCAGCCTAGGCCCATAGAAAGCACTTTCCTGTTAGCAATTGACCCCAGAAAATAAAGGAAGACAGTCGATGCATTAGTACATTAATAAAGAACAAAGGTAGTTATCAGCAAAAATCATTTTACTAGTACACAGTCACCAGTGTAGAGATTGAAGCAGTCGGCGCCTGCACCACCCAAACTTGCTTGGTCTTTTTAGATTCCCATGCATGTTGGCTCCATGTATGTTTTCGCTCTTAAATTAGATTGTAAGCACCATGTCTCAGTTGGAAGGTTAGCCTCAGGCTGCAAGACCCAACTTTACTCCATTTTGTTAGAAGTACTTGGGATTTTACATTTTCCCCAGGACACAGTTCTTAGCCAGTGATTGACAGGTGCAAGGGTAGATGTATTTCACCTGTCTTATCTTGGTCAGGATGAAGTAGAATCATGACCCACTCTTGTGGGACAAAGCCAGAGTTACCCTTCATAAGATTGCTTGATAACACATCCCTCCTTACTCTCCTTTCCTTACCAGTACCCTTTCTCTACTCTTGTATTGTTTCCCCCTAGGAAAACTTAGTATTAATTATATTCACAAGAATCCTCACTTCAGAGTCTGTTTATACGCAACCCAACTTAAGACAGAGATAGCAGAATTTTAATTTTCTCCCAGAAACTAGTGAAAGAATAAAGGGAAGATCAGTCATCATCTTTCTTGAATTTGAGCTTTCTCCAGTGACATGTCTCAGATATCTAGATGTGCTTGGGAAGGAAACCAACTCATTTCGTACATCAAGATTCATTTAGAAAGTGGAAAATGTGCGTCTCGACTTCAGGAGAGAGGTCGGGCCCAGAGATATATTAAATTAAAACAGCAGGGTTGTCAGTTCCTAATGCATGAGTAAGGCTGATTTACTTTTCTATGAACTACTTGTCCATCCTCTCCTAATTTTAAAAGTCAGTACAGCTGTGAGTTTCATTAAATGTTTATGATCCAATTATAGGATATATTTTTAGCCTTAATAAAAGGAAGTTGATAAAGCTTCACTGTCGTTTCAGAGGAAGAGTAAAAAAATCTAGCAAGTGAGTCTATAATATGTCACCGTAAATCTTCTATTTCCCAAGCCTTTGTCTCTCTCTGACATCAAAGATAAATGACTATTACTAGAATTAATATCTCTTAAATATATCATGATTCTTCAACATTATTAGCCAAAAGGCTGTTATAAAAACTTCACTAAAATAGAATTTGATTTTCTTTCTATGAACTATAAGGGGGACTGTGATTTTTTTAGTACAGTACCTGTGGTGGAAATGTCTTCCATATTAACTCAGCAGGTTTCCTTAGGGGAACAAAAATGTTTTACATGTAAGAAAGAAAATTACCAAATATAGTGGCAAAGTTATTCCCTTTTAAAAAATCTTTTGAAAACCATGACCATTTAAATCACTTAGCTAGAAGAGGTTAGTATCATTTTCAGTCTCCAGTCTTTCTTTCAAGTGGCATGATCTTGGTAGCAAAGCAATACAACTTAATTGAGTGAGGGAGAGCTTTTAAGAAACATCTCCAAAATATTTGAAGTACTCCTACACTCCCACTATATGCCAAAGATAATTTTAGTGTAAGTTTCTTGGTACTGTTGTGAGTTACAAACCTCATTTTCTCCAGAAATGTGTGTCTCTGTAAATAAAAGCCCCTGCAACAGTTTCTATGGAACTAGTTGCTAACACTAACATTATTAAAGCTCTCTTGGAAGGAAAGACACTACAAACTGCTTCTGTAATTTGGGGCTGAGGAAGAAAAAAATTGGAGAATGGCAAAAAATGAAAGTATATAAAGTGTTGCCCTAGCCGGTTTTGTCTCAGTGGATAGAGTCAGCTTGTGGAACAATTAATATAATTTCACTGGAGGCCTGGTGCATGAAAATTCATGTACTGGATGGGGGATCCCTCAGGGGTGTGAGGTGACCCGGCAATCAGGGAAAGGCAATGACCCCATCACACCTCTGCTGCTGCCACTACCAGCAGTGCAAGCCTTGGCCAGGCTTGGTTACCTGAGCCTCGATGGCCCTGGGTGGCTGGGCAGTTGCCATCTGAGGTCTGGCTGCACCTCAGGTATCATCTAGGCTTGCTTGTGCCTTGGGCCAGCTCTGGGCAGCTGTGAGCCTGGGGAAAGTGGGGGACTCCGGAGGCAGGAGTACAGAGCAGCTAGACCCTCCTTGGGGTGGGCCTGGCCATGCTGTGTGCCTACCACCCCAGCAGGGCTGAGGGAACTGGATGCTGCCATCTTGTGGCTATGGGCACCACCATCTTTGAGGGTGTGTCAGTCAATTAGCATAGTCCCTCCTTATTGGCTGTGGGCACTGCCATCTTTGTGAGGGTGTGATGGTCAATGAGCATATTCCCTCTTTATTAGATAGGATTCTTAGAGATAGTAAAGTTTTTAGATAAGTGACTTGCCTTAAGTTACTAGCATATTTTTCTTAGCTGCAGATTTGGCCTAAAACTCAAGCATTTCAAATTCTTGACCCAGTATTCCTTTCAGCAGGACCCCAGCTCATCTAAGGATGTCTGTGAAGCTGGTTTGTTTGTAGTGACCATAACACTATCTTCATTTTAAAAACTATTTTTTTAATTAAAAATATTACTTGCATTTTGAAACATATTCCTTTCCAAGTTTGAAACTGTAGGTCTTAAAAGTAGGTGATGGAGTTTTGGTCAGTGACCAGTCTCTTATTTAGTAAAGATCCCCTCATGGAAAAGGAGAATAAATGTGAATCCCACCATATGCAGTAGCTAAAAGGAGGAGACACTTGGTAGAGTGGTTGAATACCATTTACAAAACAAAACAAGCCCTCGCTGGTTTGGTTCAATGGAGAGAGCCTCCACTTACAGACTGAAGGGTCCCAAGTTTGATTCCAGTCAAGGGCACATGTCCAGGTTGCGGGCTTGATACCCAGTAGGGAGCATGCAGGAGGCAACCGATCAATGATTCTCTCTCATCATTGATCTCTGTCTCTGTCTCTGTCTCTGTCTCTCTCTCTCTCTTCCTCTCTCCCCCCCTGCTCTCTGAAATCAATAACAATATATTAAAAACAAAAAGAACAACAATAAAAAAAATGAAATAAGAAAATACAAAAAACCACCAGGGGAAAAATGCTGAAAGCAAACTTTTATGCTAATATAATTACTTTTCCTTTATATCATTGTCAAACCATCCCTCAAGCTTGTGTTTGCAAACTTTTATTCTCATTAATGAAGCACCTAAGAGGCAATGGAATTTAGTTCCCATATTACATGTGTGTTTTATTTTTAATATGAAGATCAGATACATGAAAGGAAAAGAGTTCGGTTATAATTAGAACTATATCATTTTTTGAAACTTCAATTATTTTCACAATTTTTAATATTCTCAGACTTCCTGAATATCCAGTTTGCCCTACTTATGTGGATTTTTATCACAAAATTGTGGATTTTGAAAATGTTTCTTCATAATTCTGTTTCTTTTTTAAGTCAGTGCTTATATTTAAAACCAGAACTTTTTAAATAAAGTGTGTCAGTAAATAACACGTCAAAATAATGAATTAAACAACCACAGGTAACTGGTGTATTCTCTGATCAAATATGGTATTACTTGAATGATAGAAGAAATCTGTTATATTTCTAAGGAGGAAAAAGAAAAAAAATAATAGAGAAAAAAGTGGCTGAATGATTTTTCCACTCAATAGCTATTTGCCTGTTGTTGAGATTATTTTTAGAACCAGTGTCCTATTTTTATTATTCTCTTTTTGCCTATGTTTGACATTTTTAGAAAGTTTTCTTCATCAGATATGATACAGAATTTTTGTGTGTATATTTTTCAGAATATGTGTTGCCTAATTAAAATAGAAGTTTTTATGTCATAAACCTTTTATCCATTCAGAATTTATCTATGGTGCTCTTTCTCTCTCTCTCTGAATATAATTGAATAACTGTAACTCTAGAAACTCAAATTGCAAAATGATAGAATGGTATAATTTAAATTTACTACCCAATAAATGGGGGAGATGTTGGAGAATAATAGTTAATATAAATAAATTTAGAGCTAAGTATCATTTTAAGTATTGATCACTCACTATAAGCATTACTTTGGAAAACAATTTAAGGAATTAGCTGTTTAACTATAGATAGGTTATTTGGCATTTCCAAATGTCATTTTTTTTTCCAAAGGTAATATGAGGTATTAAACTAGATAAATTACAAAATCTCTTTCAACTTTAACCTTACAAATGACATATTTTTCAACATTCTCACTTTAAAAATATTTAAGATAAATAATAGGATATAGGGATATGCTCTTCTTTGTATTTCCCAAGTCTAATATACTTTTGAAAACGGTGTGTTATATTAATCTGGTCAGGATATCTGTATGTATTTTTAAGCCTTTATTATTGAAAGTATTACATATGACCCTTTCCCCCCATTAATCCCTTCTAGCCAGTCCCTCCCTCCCTCCTCCCAGGTCTTCACCACCCTATTGTATATTTCTTATTGTTTGTCTGTTTTTTTCTACTATGTATAATATAGATAGTTGAAAGAGTTGCTGAAAGACATGATTAATCAACAAAATGAAACAGGTTGTAACCGAAGGAAGTGAGTATGAACCTGAGACAGTAGTTCTCAACCTTCCAATGCCACGACCCTTTAATACAGTTCCTCATGTTGTGGTGACCCCAACCATAAAATAACTATAATTTTGCTACTGTTATGAATCGTAATGTAAATATCTGGCCCTAGGCTCTACAGCAGTGATTCTCAACCTGTGGGTGGAGATCCACAGGTTGAGAACCACTCGGAGGGTTGCCTAAGACCATTGGAAAACACAGATATTTACATTACGATTCATAACAGTAGCAAAATGACAGTTATGAAGTAGCAATGAAAATAATTTTATGGTTGGGTGTTGGAAGCCACCCATTGCCTTCACTAACAGAGAGGTATGGACGAGGAACCCAGAAGGCTGGTCAACCTTAAGGCTCTGAAAGGTCAGAGCCAGCTACCCACTGTCTAGTTGAGACAAAGGTAGCTAAAGCAACATCCACCCTTCAGTTTTATGTAAATTCTTGCTTATTGGCTATTAGTGGAATTGCCTGCCTAAAGGCTATGGGTGTACCCCATAGCCTTAATAAAAGGGATAGCTAGGCCAGAGCTGGGTGGAGTCCTTCCCCTTGAGTTGGGCTCCCACCTGGTCCCCAATATTTCCAAATTTATGCTTTCTTGTCTGGTCTCATTTGTGTGCGGCCTCCTCCAAAATATGAGCCCTGAACCTGAACCCTGAACCATGCAGGACATAAAAGGGGTTCACTACAAACTGGCACCTTGGACATGGGACCTCTGTAGGGGATGATATTTTTGCCTAGAGCAAAGAGGAAGAATACACGGAAAAAGTGGGGGAAAAATACACCGAAAAGGTGGGGAAAAGATCACCATAGGGGTGAGGGAAATTCACCGCACGCTAAGCCCAGGAATAGCTGCAGAGTCTCGATCTGTAAGTAGGGTGGGAACGTCTTTTTCAGCCAGGCTAAGGGGGCAGAATTAGGTTATAAAGTAAACTTTATTATAGACTTTTGGTTTGCATGCTTAAGGAATGTGGTTTCATGTTCAAATTAAAATCTTAATTTGTATTTGGAATCTAAAATCTGTAATAAGAAACGAAACTCCGCTGCTGAAACAACCTCTGGTGTGAAGAAATTCAAAGGTGGCAGGAAAGGGCAGGGCTATCTCTCCCACTATGCTAATTTAAATGTGGCTGGTTTGAAATCAGTTTCCCGCTGGTAGCCATTCTTTAAGGACACTTCTTTCATTTGTTTGCGGCCTCCTCCAGACCCCGAACCCTGAACCTGAACCCTGAACCACCTGGGACGTGAAAGGGGTTCACTACAGTTGGGGGTCACCACAACATGAGGAACTGTATTAAAGGGTCATGGCATTAGAAAGGTTGAGAACCACTGACCTGAGAGGTTAGGAAAGAAGGAGTTCAATATGGGGTATACTATGAAAGGATATGATAATCTCTTGTTCAAAAGAAATGACTGTAATTAAGAAAGGTAGGAGAAGATCTGTATGCTAAAAATATATATTCCTTCATTAAACTCTATAGAATTATGGAGTGCATTTTTGTGCAGCTAAAAGGTTAGACGCAAAATTAGGCAGTGTATCATATCAGACTGAACTTAGAAGCTGTATTGTCTGGGCTCCTTTGCTATATGTCCATTATAGCCTGGGTCCATGGAAAATTTATTTAATTTCTCTGTGCTTGAAATTCCTCACCTGTAGGATGTGGATGATAATGATATTTACCTTATAGAGTTACTATGAGGACTAAACGATATTAAACGTTTCCTGGCATAAAGGAGGTACTCCATAAATATTAACTATTATCACTATAGATAGGTACTAGAGAGGATCTGACCAAGAAAGTGAATAGATTAAATCCTCCTTGTGCAAATGGCAAAGCTAGACTTCAAGTACTTAGTTGAAAATTTCATTTCTCAAAAGCAGAGCATTTGATAAATTTTTGTCTTATCTCTCTGATAGTTTTATCCTGTAAAAGATGAAGAAAGTTATTAGGGAAATGGGTACTAGTGACTTGACCTCTATATTTGCATATGAGAGGCATAACAAGAACAGCACAAAGTATTGAAAAGAATGAGGATAATTTCTGACAGGATTTGATTTTAAATGATCAAAACACAAGAAAGGCCACATGCTGAAATATTATGGTGATACTGTCAGGATAATGTTAGTGATGCTAAAGTCTAAAATGAACTGTGGTACATAAAAAAAGTTAAGGTTAACAAAAATTTTAAAGTATGTGAGGGATTTTCCTGGTAAGCAGAATTAGTAGGCACAATATACAGTGTGGGGCAAAAGTAGGCTTACAGTTGGGAAGATGCAAAACAGAGTTCATTCTTGTACTATTTTTTATTAATTATGGTATTATTTTCCATATGAGCGATGGTAAACCTACTTTTGCCCAACCCTGTGTATTCTGTGGCAAAAAGCTATTAATGAGCAAAGCTTGAACCTGCTAGCAAAGGATCTGATCAAGCCCAGTTGTTATTTGGTAAGAGAGAGATGAAGCCTCTGGTCCCCTCCATTTGAGATGCCAAGTTGCTGAACTTCCTTGGGATGAGCTGAGGTAGCCTTGACCTAGGTTTGTAGCATATGAGGGCATTTGCTCCCTAAGATAAAGTCAGCATGCAGAGTGGGAAGAAATATGGCTGCTGGGCTGAGCCCTAAGCCAGGGCAGATGGTGAATTAAAAAGATATTTCTGAATCCATAAGGAGTCAACCTGGAGAAAGCTATGTAAGGCCATCCAACAGCCTCAACACTGGCACCCCTGACTGAGGGTAATGATGAGAAAGGGTTGTGATAGTCAGGTTTCAGAAATGATAATGGGCAGAAGGTTTCAACAGGCCAGGGGAAATGCTCTCATACTAGTCATATGGAAGCAACTACAAACACAACTTCTACTAGACCAGCGGTTCTCAACCTGTGGGTCGAAACCCCTTTGGGGGTCGAATGACACTTTCACAGGGGTCGCCTAAGACCATCGGAAAATGCAGATATTTACATCACGATGCATAACAGTAGCAAAATTTCATGTTTGGGGGTCACCACCACATGAGGAACAGTATGCAAGGGTCACAGCCTTACAAAGGTTGAGAACCACTGAACTAGACAGATTTCACACAATCACCAGCCTCGAATTTGTTGGCCTTACCAGCATCATGGCTCCATGCTGAGTGCAGTTACTATCCAGAGGGGACGATGATTCCTTCAACTTCAAGGGGGCAGGTATGATTTCTGGCTAGGGTGTTCAGAGAATAAAATCAAGCGGACACTTTGAATATAAATAAGCATCAGGAGATTCTACCAGAAGAGGAGAACATAGGGTCAATGTTCTATTACTTGGGTAGAGGTAGCCTGGAGCAATTCTTCTGAAACGATGTTGAAGGACCATTTCCACCCCCAACTCCATTTGGACAGATACCTTTGTAAAATAATAAGGATGACTTACTTAAGATGATATTTTAAACAAGATACATAATATAAAGTAGTACTATTTTTTAATTATTAGATCTGACAGACAAAATTAGAATCCAGTATATGTCACACATATAATATTGGGAAAACAATTACAAATTATATAGCTTGTTCATTGTGTAGGTATATTCACAGGTTATTAATATACTTATATACTTAATTAAAGCATTGAATAAAATCTTAGCCAATACTTCTCATCCTTGGCACACATGGTACCTACTGAAAATGTCAATATATATACAATTAGAAATTCATGCACTGGGAGGGAGGGTCTCCCTTAGCCCAGCCTGCACCCTCTCCAATCTGGTACCCCCTCATGGGATGTCCACAGGGATCAGGCCTAAACTGGAGGGATTGGGACTAAACCAGCAGTTGGATATCCCTCTCACAATCTGGGCCTGCTGGCTCCTAACCACTCGCCTGCCTGCCTGATTGCCCCTAACCCCTTCTGCCTGCCAGCTTGATCACTCCCTAACCACTCCCCTGCCAGCCTGATCAACACCTAACTGCTCCCCTGGTAGCCCAATTGCCCCCAACCACCCTCCCCTGCCAACCTGGACACCCCCAACTCCCGTCCTCTGCTGGCCTGATGGTGCATGACTGCCTTCCTCTGCTAGCCATCTTTGGCAGCCATTTGTGACCACATGGGTGTGGCCATTTTGTGTGAGGGCCTGATGGTCAATTTGCATATTACCTCTTTATTATATAGAATACTGTGGAGTAATTAGATGAGATTACTGAGGCCACTGTAGGCTCCCTGGCCATCCCAGGACTGAGACACACCTCTAAGCCTAGGGGGAAAATGAGGCTAAGCTCATGTACTCACCAAAGAATATACTGAAAGAAAGCTTCTCCAGCTCCCTTTCCATATGTATACACACAGAAAAGTGTACTTAGCTGCAGTCTGTGTTCACAGATTGTCTCACTGACTGTGACCAACTAATTGCAGATAATGTTGGAAGCCTCAAAACGAATCTTGTTTTATATAATATAAGTGCTGGAAACCTGGGTTAATATGGAAAACTCTTTCATAAAGAACTGTACTATGATAACGCTCATTTGTCACATATAGTCCAACCAGGACCCCAGTTTTTAATATTGAAATTCTTTTATTGTATTAAAATACACTCTACTTAATATATTGCCCTTCACGTTAAAAAGAGTTAACACTAAATTTCATTTATGCAAGATTTTTATTTTACATTTAATTAGCAGTATCAAATTTTATGGTCACTGTTTTTCAATTTTTAAGACTCAAAAGGACATTGGTGATGTGCTGATTTGACATAAAGAGCACATAGCAGCAAATGGTGTGATCAGGGGTGGAACTGTGGAAGGCTATCATCCCACAGCAAAGGTCCTGTCAGGTAATAAGAAATCAAGATCTTCCCTTATCCCCTTCCATGACCCAGTCTAGATCATGCCTATCCACATGACAAAAGGAGCCACGACTTTAAAACGCTGGGAATGGGGAGTAATAAAGCACATTTATAGATGCCATCCATGAAGCAGAGTGATGGGTCCAAAATCACACAACCTAGTGGGAGGTAGCAGAGGGGAATGTGTGAGAGTGTACACTCTGTGGCCAAAAGGTCTGGATCTGAGTTCTGGCCTCACCACTTAGGATCTGCTGTTCATTGAATGGAGAAGTTATCTGTAACAATGGCATTTTTCTTCATATTATCATTCAGAGAATTAAGTAAATTACACACGTAGAGCCTGTATAATTTTAAGTACTCAACAAGTGTTAGGTCATTGGAACAACTCCAAACCAATGCAGGTCTAAAAAATAAATGTGCAGAGAAATCTTTTTTAAAAAAATATCATGTTCAGTATTAAAATATTCGAGGATATGTGATTGACCAAGGGCTATTCTGCAATTGCTGCCTGCTGTTATTTTTTTTTTAATTTTAATTTTTGTTTGAGTAAGAAAAAAAATATTTTCCCCATTAACATCAAGCCATATTATGCAAAATGTGTTTCAGATTACTCAGCCAGAGTGCCTGCCCTTATTGATAACAAGAAGCGCCTGGGCCCAGCAGGGTGAGGTCTTTGCAGGTGGCAGAGTTAGCTTTTCTGGAGGAGCAGGGCTGGTGTTTACTGGGCACTAGTCATGTGCCGCAAGAAGAACTTGCCATTATTCCAGGAAATGTGTCTAGATGACTGGAGTTTTCATTTGGCAAATTGGGGAGACTCGGTTTCTTTACTTAGAAACTGGGCATAATACCTATCTTGTAGGGTTTCCGTGACGATTAAATAGAAAAATGCATGCTACCTGCTTAAAAGAGAAGATTTCAAGCACATGTACGTCTATGCCATGCAGATTTTTATTCGGATCTAGGGTTACACGGATACTCTTTTCTGCTACTCTCCGTGCTGAAAGCTGTGTCGTTTTAAGGAGAGGGGGTAAGAATCATATTGTGTGTGAAAATCAAAAAGGCACTCGTCTAAAAATATGTAACCTGGATTCTATTCCTGGCCTACCTACAGACTCCTGTTAACATATTAATATGTGATTGCCATAATTTCTTATACATATACATAGAGAGTTAACTCTTTCTCCCCCACTCACAGGAATTTTAGAGTGATGGATTGAGCATCTGTAAACCATGAGTTCTCTTGAGGAAAGTAATATGCATATATAGGGCTTATATGATTAGGTAACATATGCTTCAGTTCAAAAACGGCTTTGATGGCAGAAGAGGGGTTTTATCTATCCTATTTAATAAGACAGTAATATGCAAATTAACCATCAATCCGGTACACCTGCAAGCCACTCCCACCAGCCAATCAGGAGTGAGTATGCACATTAACCTAACCAAGATGGCTGCAGCCACAGAGAGCAGGAGGTTTGGGTTTCCCTGGTAATGGAGGAAGCCAAGCTTTTTGCACCCTGGCTGGCCTAGGTCTCCACTCAAGATAGCAAAGTTTTCAATTATAAAAGATAAATAAATCCCAACAAAGATGCCCTCCACAGAGCAAGCAGAAGGCTTGACTTTGCTCAAGGCTACAAAGTTTCAATTATAGAAGATAAATAAATTCCAGATATCAGGGCCTCTGCTTGAGTCACTGGGGGGCATGGCTGGCCTACAAACCAACACAGGCCCCTCACCCAGACCACCCCACACCCCAAGGGAACACCCACTCTGATCTGGGACACCCTTCAGGGTAAACCAGCTGGCCCCCACCTGTGCACCAGGCCTCTATCCTATCTAATAAAAAAGTAATATGTAATTGATATTACATCACTCCAACATACAAGATGGCTGTCCCCATGTGGTTAAAGATCCTGCCCCCATGTGTACACAAGATGGCTGCCACAAGATGGCCAGTAGGGGAGGGAAGTTGGAAGGGACCTGGCCTGCAAGGGAGGCCAGTTGTGGGTGATCAAGCCTGTAAGGAAGGGCAGTTAGAGGTGATCAGGCCAGCAGAGGAGAGAAGTTAGGGGTGACCAGACCTACAGGGAAGGGCAGTTGTGGGGGACCTAAGCCTGCAGGGGCGAGCAGTTGTAGGGGACCAGGCCTTCAGGGGAGGGCAGTTAGGGGTGACCAGGCTTGCAGGGAGGGCAGTTTGGGGCAATCAGGCTGGCAGGGGAGCAGTTAGCCATCAATCAAGCTGGCAGGGGAGTGTTTAGGGGGTGATCAGGCTGGCAGGCAGAAGTGGTTAGGGGAAATCAGGAAGGCAGGCAGGCAAGCAGTTGGGAGCTAGCAGTACTGGATTGTGAAAGGGATGTCCAACTACCCAGTGGGATTGGGCCTAAATGGGCAGTAGGACATCCCTCAAAGGGTCCCAGATTGAAGAGGGTGCAGGCTGGGCTGAGGGACACCCTCCCCCCACATGCACAAATTTAAGGCACTGAACTGCCAGAATGCTTATAAACAGGAAACTGTTTATTTAATTGGACTATTTTGATAAAAGTTTGAGTTTTTATATAAAAAGTTTCTGATATTTGACTTCACAAAATTAAAAATGGTTGCATCAGCAAAAAGAGACTTAGCAAATATCCCCTTTATGATAGTGACTTTATGCCAGGGTAGACATACTTTCAAGTTGCATTATGTAAGGGCACAAATTCAGTTGATCATTGCACTCAATTTTTCATTGCAGGTAAACCATCTTAATTCTCAATTTTGGCATTGAAAAAATGAAGTATATACTTTTAAAGTTATTTCTCCACCAGATTCCTTTATTTTCTTTTTTATGATTCCAGATTTCTCTACAAATAGTTTATAATCAGGGCATGATAGTCATCTAAGGAGACAAATATAAGCGTACATGTAATATGCATATGCATGCTAGGACTTTACCTCAAGAAATTTGGATGCAGTCTGAGCTACCCTGGGATCTATAAATTTAAACTGATCTATAGGTGAGTCTGAAATGTGTCCTCAATTCTACTGCAATGAAGGCTTTAGAGACCTTTTTTATCTGAGGGGATTTAGCTTTGCCCCACCCTGGCATCCTTATCTGTAGAGAACATTCTGTTGATTTTCCAAAAATTTTTTTTTATGTTGATTTCAGAAAAGAAGGGAAAGGGAGAGAAAGAGATAAGAGATATCAATGATGAGAGAGAATCATTGATTAGCTGCCTCCTGTATGCCCCCTACTGGGGATCAAGTCCGCAATCCAGGCTTGTACCCTTGATTGAAATCAAACCTGGGTCCCTTCAGTCCATAGGCTGACTCTCTATCCATTGAGCCAAACCAGCTAGGGCATTTCCCAGAAATTCTGTTTTCCAATCTCCTATGTGTTTGTCTAGAGCCAAAAGTAAGGGTTTGGAAGAGAATAAATAGAACATCTTGATTTATGGAGCTCAGCACTAAATCCACCTGCATGTCAGCTAGATCTGCTTTTTGTGTTCTCTTGTCTTACCTTCATTCCTCACAGAATTTTCCCAGATGAGTGTACCATCAACACTGAGGAAACACCAGCATTTAGGGTTCCTTGTTAGAATTTGACAGCACTCCATCATAGCTCAGTGGAATGTTAAAAAACATGTTTATTATATGTAGTTCTTGGACTTGGACATTTTCTGATTTGCTATGATTATAATATTCATTACAATTAGTGTAGTATTCACTTCAGAGGGCTGTTGTGTGGAATATAGACTTGAATGAGCAAAGCACTTTAGAATCTGGAAAGTGACATACAAATGTTGAATCTAACTAAAAATCACCTTCCCAAATATAGTGATCCATAGGATGCTAATTGGGAGGACATTTTATTATGTGAATTTATTAAACTCCACTTTTCGGAAAAAGTTAAGGTAGTTTTCATAGAGAACATGGTTCACCTTCATTAGAATAAATTATTCAAAGTAAGCATAAAAAGAAAAAGTTTAAAAATAATTACCAAGGTACTACATGGTAATTTTAACAAAGACAAACAATGCAGTACTGGACAAAGTAAAAAGAATCATTTCTACTCTGTCTTGCACCCATGTCCCAGAGACAAAAACAATTAATATGTTGATGTTCATTATTCTGGGATTTTACTTACACACTAGAGGCCTGGTGCATGAAATTCATGCATGGGTAGGGTCTCTAGGCCCGATGATCAAGGCCCATCAGGGGCTGCCAACTGATGTCCAGGGTCTCCCATCCCCAGCTGCAGATTGCCAGCCAGAGCCTTCCTTCATTCTGTGCCACCTCTTGGTGGTCAGCACACGTCATAATGAGCAATCGAACTCCAGGTCTTGCCATTGAACTCTCGAGGGAACACTTGGCATATTAGCCTTTTATATATATAGATTCCCTCAATATCTCCCCCTGCCCCAACCAGAAGTTTATTTTTCTTTGCACAAACATGATTCCTTTTTACCTATGAAAAATGTTCTCAACAAATGTTTTCAGGCAAGTCTAAGTCAGATGGCTGGGACTCAAGCATACAATGTGCTAGGGGCTCATTTTTTTGACTCTTAAGAATATCAGGAGGGAAAAGCTGTCCCTACCCAATTTTTCTAAGTGTCAGGGACATGTACACCTGTTTTCATGTCTTTGAATCTCTGTGTCTCCTCCGGGGACAGAGGTTTCACTCAGGGGATTTCTGGTTGGGGGAAGAGGGTCTGCACCACAGCCTCACTCTGAGTGATTATTATCACGCCAGTAAGTTTCCACTGTGGCTGCTGGGTGCAGGCTGTGAACACATTTGAAGTCAGCAGGGGACCGTTAGAAACCTCCCCTTTGCTGAGAGGAGCTGGAGAAACCTCTGCTTCTCTGAAGCCTACTTGCAACCTGTGGTTGGTCGCTTCTCTTTTTCATGCCGAGCTGTTTTAAACTGCCTTCTGTCCCACAGAGCAAAAAACAAACCCAACAAAAAAACAGCAAAACAATCCCCTTGAGTGTTTTTGAATTTTCCTCTGCTAATCTCATTGCTAATGGTATGAGGTCTTGCCAGGAGCTATTTGCGGTTCACACACACTAAATAACATAACATTCACACACTTAAAAACAATTAATATCAGGCATCAAATCAAAGTCTAGTTGATGCAAGACCTAGACTCATTGGCTTTTCCACCTGTCTTATGGAAAAAGCATTTCATCTTCTTTACAGGTTGCTGATTGCTATAAAAGGAGGCATATTTAGTAAGCTGTAGAATTTATAGGGTGCTGTACTTAATAATGACATGATTGCATAGATTGCACACTGTGAAGTTTGCATATTAGATTATCAGCAAAAGATTATTCCTTTTAAAATGAAAACACTCTCAAGAAGGCAGTGGAAAGAGATGCAAATCGACATCCCCTTATCTCTGTTTGTCCTTAGATGGCAGTGAATTTAGCAGCACTTACATTCCTATTTGGTATGAATTGAAATGATGCCCTTGGTTGAAAGTATTGCTTTTTCTACCAAATGGAACTTAGGTAGAATTATCATTTGTCTTGGGAATTTCAGGAAAAAATCGAAAGTCACATAAATCAAAAGGCTGCTTCAACCATTATCCTCAAACCACCCAAGAGTTATAATCTTCAATTAAAATTAAACTCTCATTGTATGCAGAACAAGGTATTTAAATCTGCATTATAACAGTTCTCATTCCTCTTCTCAAGCAGTTAAAAAACAAATGGTGGAGACAAACTCACCATCAACTGACTACTGAAACAATAGTATGTCATGGTGATGAGGTATGTATGGAGGCCATTTGTTTATATATTTTTTTGTCCTACTAATAAATTATAATATTTCTAGAGGCCCAGTGCACAAATTTGTGCAAGGGGCTTGGCCCTCACAGCCCTGTGGCACTGCCCACTGGTCATTAGGAAGGTCATTCCGGAAGGTTGTTCTGCCCTCAGGTCTAATTAGCATATTCACTCTTTATTATATAGGATAAAACACAGACCATGGAAAACTATTGAGATAAGAAAGTAATAGTATAATTTTCTCACTTTCATTGACTCAAGAAAACCAGATCATTAGTTAAATAAAAAAAAACAAACCACCACAACATTAGTTTGAAAGAAAATTATATGAAAACATAATTTTTTCAACTTATTGATCATAGATGCTGCCATTTAATTTTGTCTTTGACATTTGTACTTAAAAGCATTGACTTCATTACTTGCTGAACTAAGTTGATTATGGGGGTTTCAAATTTCATGATAATTTTAATGTGATTTGGGACCAAGTATTTAGCTTTTTGAGCTTTGTTGACTTCCCTCTGATATGGACACAATTATTTCTACCTCATTGCTTGCTTTGAGGACAAGGAAGGCTTCTGGGTGGGAGAGGAAAGCTCCTTTCAAAGGGAAAGCATCTCTGTCTCCACACGGGTCTCTGTCCCCAAGGAGGAGGGCCAGTACTCTGATTGGTCTGGATTCTTCTTTAAATTCATTCTTGATGCTCTTGGTTCTTATGCTTTAAGTGCTCTTTCTTTCTCTTCCCGTCTCAGACTGCTGTAACTCTTAAGCCCTGGCCCTTTGAGTTCCTGTGAGCTCAGACTTCCACTGCGTTAGAAGTATCCGACGCAAGAATAGGAGACAAGTCTTCATGGGTCTGCAGTGCCACATTTCTGTGCTCAGGGGTGCTTAGAGGCAGAAAGCAGTGTGTGGCGATAGAGAGGTCTCCACACGAGTTGGCTGCTCCTCACCATTTCTCAGTTTATTCCACACACACTGTACTTAGGAGGCATTCCTTCAGGAAGTGTTCACTTAGCTGCTGAAGCTTCTGAATTTTCTGTGTGTTGAGAAATGACCTTGTTTGTTGTGTTTCCATGGATATCTCATTGGAAAATATTTCATTGGAAAGGCTGGGGAAACTGAATCACATATGGTTAATTAACTGCCAGAATGACCACAAAGTCTCTTGAATTGAACTGCAAATATTTTCTATACAAGTATCACATGCTTACTGTAGAAAATTTAGAAGACAAAGAGATGATTAAAAGTCATGAATATATTCCCCCCTTTTTATATGGCTGTTGTTAAAATAATTTCATATAATCTTTTAGAATATGTGGTTTATAGGCCAATAGATAATACACCTATCTAAATATTATCTGTTACTATCACATATAATAGTACCTGTTATATATTCATTATGTCATAGAACAAAAAAAATATAACAACTGTTTTATAACTTGCTTTTAAATTTAACATATGTAAACCTTTCTATGTCAATACATGTGTTTTTACAACAATATTTCTGGTTATTGTAAGATATTCCAATTTCCCATTGTTTTTGTTTTTCCTTACCATACCCTATATTTTTCACTGAATTTATTATTGATGCTACCATTTGATTCAGCAATTATAATTAAAGTTTTAAAGTTCAGAGTTATTCTTTCTAAATCTAAAGTCTATCCAATAAATGCATCTCATTTTCAGTATCACTCTTCATACTTTGCCCAGTGGCTTTTTTCTTAGTGGTATAGTGCCTGTCCAATTTAAGAAAAGTGTAGAGTTCAGCCATTTGTCAGCATGGATCTGCATGTTTCTCTCTCTTTGCATTTGCAGCTAATCCACTCTGACCACGGATTCCTGGCCTGAGAGTCTCAAGTCATGTTTGTTTTGTGTTCAGCTGGAAGAGACATCAAAATGGTAGGTAACATATGAATCCTTAAATATACAACAGAACGAAGAGAAAACATGACGTTTATTAAAATTATTTTTTTCCACAGATAATTGCTAAGATACTTATAATTAGGAAGGTTTTTGCTGGTTCATGCTGTTTTGTATATTTGAAATATACGTTATAGTTTTGTACTTAGTCTTTAAGATGAAACTAAGTATATTTCTCACACAATGAGTGATATTAAAATAGTGCTTCTTGCAGCAATTTGAGATACTCAAAGAAAGGGCTCTGTGTCCATGAAATGTCTGATCTCAGTTTATTCTCGTTCTGTTCAGTTCACTTCACTCATGGCTCAGGGAACCACAGAGAACGAGTGTCCTGAAATGGTAACTTTGGCTTTCATGAAATCACTTTGCATCAAATCATTCATTATTCTGGGACAACTTCTGGTCTTATTCTGCTATCCGCTAGTCCTATTGAGTGATCAAACTCTTAGTTTCTATCACTAGGGGCAATTCTGAGTAACTAACCACAAAATCGGTAGAGTAAGTGGGTCTTTTGTTTTTGGAATAAGCAGATGCTTTCAGAACCTACATTCATATTAGAGGGAGGAATGTTAACTTGAGGAAAATATAGCAAGTGTCATTTTGTGAGTCAATTAGGTTTCTTTTTCACACAGAAAACATTCTCTGTTTTTCTGTTGTGTTTTTTTGTTTTGTTTTGTTTTTGTTTGTTTGTTTTGTTTTGTTTTTGTTTTTGAATGAAGGAGTGTGAGAGGCAAGAGGGTATCATTTGTATACATTTGATAATAGAGTTGAAGACCAGATGACCCTCCCAGATCTATGTTTATGCATCTAAGTTTGGAAATAGATCAATAAATGCACAATTGCTTTTTGTTTCTTTAATCCAATTTTACTACTGAAGAGACCTTTAAATATGTCCTAATTTCTCTCATGAGTAATGAGTATACTGTAATATCCCCTTTTTTAGTGGGGAGAGGGGCATAGTGCTGTGGAGATATTTCTGCACCTCCGTGATGAAGAAGTCATCTAGTTTGATGGATGTCTTTATTTCTATCTTAATCACAGCATGCAAGATTAGCAACACATGTGTTTCATCAGTTAATTACTCAGAATTCACGCACAATACAGGGCTTCACTCCAATTAATTACTTTGAATTTCAGTTATTTAGGAGAGACCACACCAGAAAATATCTGTTAGAGTTCTTAGGCAAATGTATTGAATGTGAGAGGAATTTTATGTAACAGCCTCCTCAGGGTCTAGATTTTCAGCTCTCATAGTGAAAAATCTGAAAACATAAACATATAAAACCATCAATCAGGTAACTGGATGACCTAATATCCTGTCTTTAGTGACAGTCATTACCTGAGGGTGCACAGAGCAGGGAAAACTGTTAGATTAACTGGGCCGTGGTTATGGGAAACCGAGAAAATGTCTGTGTTCTTACTCATACATTGATCCGCCACTTATGACCCTAAACATAAATTTTATTGGTGACTATTCTGTTGTGCTGGTCATAGAAAAGTTTATAGATGTAAGACAAGCTTATTTTCTCATTTTTATTGTATGTGCTAAAATGCCTTGTTCAAAACAAAGCCTGATTACTTGGTACCATGAAAATAAGCAAATAGAGTTTTTTTATAGTTAGAAACGAGGAATACTTCTTTGACTGACTTTGGGAGAGGAGAAAATCTTCAAAATGGAGAAATAATAAAAATAATAATAGAACGTGAACTCTAGAGAAATAGGCTAAAAGTAGATAAAAGACATTTAAGCCTCAGGCTCATTTAACAGTGCCAAAGTCTGGTAGCTGGTAAGTGTACCATGGAGAGAAGAAAAAGATCTAACATGGATCCTGGAGTTCACAAGAAAGGTACTTTGTAGAAACATGAAACCAAAAGTAACATAATCATGTGAAAATCAAAATTCATTTGAATTAACGGTTGCTGGGAAAAAAAATGTGATGGGAAAGGCAATTGAAAGGGTGCATCAAATGATGTGAAATCTGTTAAGTTAAAAAAAATATTATGTCTGGGACACTATTAATGCACTATAACAATTAAAATTGAGAATCGTGCAAATATATTACTAAAAATGTGCCAGAACCATTTTGGTATTTTTCCATGGGCGGCATTATAGAGTTCTCTAGGAAAAAAGGAAGAGCACATTTAAAATTTTATTTTATTTGAAAGTTTATTTAAACTTTTAGAAGTGTCTGATCAGCTGAACTGGGAGGAATTCACTAAAAGTGCTACACAGATGTTGGTATCAACTTACCCCTCTTTAAGCTCTGGGTATTTCATAAGTAAAGTTGCAATATCTATACTAATCATATCCAACGTGGTCATCATGCTCTCACACATCACCCCCTAACATTGTCATAAGATGGCCGTCAAAGATGGCCATCACAAGATGGCCACATGCACAGTAGAGACAGGGCCTGGCGGAAGAGGCAGGTTGCGGCAGGGGAGGGTAGTTGTGGGTGATCAGGCTGGCAGGGGAGGGCAGTTGTGGGAGATCAGGCCAACAGTGGAGGACAGTGTGGGTGATCAGGCCAGCAGGGGATCAGGTAGGGGGGCATCAGGCTGGGAGGCAGGTGAGTGGTTAGGAGCTGGCAATCAGACATCCCTTAAGGGGTGCAAGATTGGAGAGGGTGCAGGCCGGGCTGAGGGATACATCTCACCTATGCATAAATTTTCTGTACTGGGCCTTCTAGTATATGTAACAAAAGGGTAATATGCTAATTAGACTGGACGTCTTCTGGACGTCATTCTGGACATCCTTCCTGACCAAACTGGGGCCGGAGGGGAGCAAGCCTGGGTCCTGGGTGCCTGTGGGTGGCCAGAGAAAGGAAGCAGCCTGGGACCTGGGTGCCAGAGGGAAGCCAGTGCCCGCAGCTGGGGGAAGGAAGGCCTATTTTTGCACAAATTTTTGTGCATTAGCTTAATTTCTGCACTTGGATAGCAAATGTATCTTAACTCCATTTATAGCCTACCTTTAGGGAAAAAACATTTATACAACAGATTAATGGTCCCAGGAATTTGAAATGTGGAAAACATTATCGAAAAATTGCTTTCCTAGTTCACCTTTGACTTCTTTGCTAAATGAGCATTTAAAACTATTTAAAAAGAAAGAAAATCAAAACAAATCAAGACAAACAAACAAAAAGCCTGGAAGCCCCAACAACCTTCAAAAAACTCTAGTGAAACAAATTATATTAACAATAAACAGGGAAAACACCAACTTGTTTCACAGGTTAAGTTTACAATATAACACAGTTCAAGACCCAGTTCTGAAACAACTGGGCGGATGAAAATACTTTATGAATTGCTGGTGTTTTCTTGAAAAAGAATGGTACCGTTGAAAGAACAGTTGCTTTCTGACTTTTGTTGGAAAATCTAAATTCCAACATAGTTGTTGGATGAAACTATACAATCCAAATCTCCTCTTATTGACAATGGAATTTGGCTTTGGGTAAGTGACTACATTACTCATCTGTCAGTTATTCTTTGAACAAAAGCAGTTTTGTTGCTCAACCTAGAATCTGAACAGATACATGTCTAACACCCTTTGCCCTGAGACTTGGGGTGGTGCCAAAGCCATCTCCAAAGTTAAGAGAGTTAGTGCCACAATATGACAGGATCTGCATGTTAGATTTATTCCATTCAATGTCCATGAGCTGCAAAATATATAAATAATTGCTTCTCCTGAGATCATTTTAAACTTTTCTACCGTTACCAAACTGGAAAGTTCAATCTTTCTAAAAGCAAGATGCTGTGTGCCCTACTGACACAAGAAAAAATTAGAAATAAATCACATTATAAAAACAGCAACCATTCTAAAATATTGTGGAATGAGACACAGTGCAATGGATCACTTTTATCCCCAAATTATAAGGAACGATCTAGATAACAAAAACAGAAGTTTGTCTTAGTGTACAGCTATACTGATTCATAAATGAAAGAAACAGTTGCAAACATCAAGTCTCCCTAAAGGGACAAAGACAGGTGAATTTCCCATACTGTGTAGTTTGAAACCAGGCACACGTTGAAGGCTTATTTTTATATCAGAGCAGTGGTAGCGACTGCAGTCCTTGGTTTTGATTTTAAAATAAGTAAATATAAAAAGTGGAATAAAATGAAGATTATTGTTTGGTTGTTGATTCCGTTTCATCTGACTTACTGTTAATACCTAACTTTTTAAAAATACTGAGTCTGCCAAATAAATAAATGTTTGAAACTAAAACTACCTCTCCTTTGAGAGAGCATTGTTTAACTCATTACCTTTTTGGACATTTCTATTCTAAAACATAGTTATTTTTGTAAATCTCTTGCTCATGTATACTGCATTGAATTTCAAGATATGCTTCAAGACAGCAAAAAAAGTTATAATTAGAGAAATTTTTTGTTAGTTGAAAATCAGTAAGCATTTAAAAATGAAATACCTATCAACCTATATCTATGTATACATCCATATAAATACATATATACATAATATGTTCATATATAAGCCCCAATTTGCCCAAGGAAGATTAGAAGTAATATGAGTTTTTAACTTGAATCTGTTTTCACCCTATTTTTGTCTAAAGAAGATTTATTGAATAATAGTGGATATTACTTATTTTTTGAATTTGTAAAATGATTTGTTTTACATATATATGTGTATGTGTGTGTGTGTGTATATATATATATATACCTATGCTACTGTCCAATCATTCCACAGTCTGACCGTTTGACCGGTAGCTATGATGCACACTGACCACCAGAGGGAAGATGCTCAATGCACAGACATGGAAACATGGAACAGATTGATTAATCTCAGAAGGAAGGGGAAGTGGCAGAGAGGAAAGAGATTAACCAAAGATCTTATATGCATACCAAAGGCCCAGTGCATGGATTCGTGCACTGGTGGGGGTCCCTTGGCCTGGCATGTGAGAACCAAGCTGAAACCAGCAGTTCGACATCCTCTCAGGGGTCCTGGATTGCGAGAAGGTGCAAACCAGGCCGAGGGACCCCACTGGTGCACAAATCCATGCACCAGGCTTCTAGTATTTAAAAATCATGCTCACTGTTCAAGAATGATTTCATTTTTTTTCAGATATGACAGATTAATTTTGGAAAATTCCTGACTTTTATTTTAAAACCATCATGCCACTGTAGTTTAGTCTACCTAGCACTTATTTTTTAGATTTAAGTAACAGCAGCTATTGAATGTGCAACTTTTGGATGTCTCCAGAATAGGAAGAAAAGAAACTTAGTTAAAACTAAATAATGTAAAATTCACCCAGTAAATTGTCTACTTTATTTTTTTCAATACCGCTCTGCAACTAGTAATGATAATTTCCCAGGATAACTTAAATCCAGGGTAGCAAGTTCAAATTCCTAGAAGCCAGGCATGTGTAAGTTCCTTCTAGAGTCGCTGGGTTGGTATTATATTTAAAATGTGACATTGGCATACCCTCAGGCTTCATTAAAAACAAAAACACACAAAAAAACAACACTGTGCTCATCAAACCAAACAATTTGCCTCCCTAATATTTTAGGCTGAGTGACTGAATTAAAGTGAAAACAGAACAATTTTTCTCGTGGCCTCTGGGAAGGCAGCACCAGAATGATCTGATTAGTTAGTTATTACAAATTCAAGTTCACACTAGGAAATTCTAATTATGTGGACCCAGAGATTCATATTTTTGTGCATGGACAAGTGTATATTTCTAAGAATTTATCAATACAACTACTCAAACAAATGACCAAAAAGCTTAGGCACAGTTTGAAAATAATCAAGTTACCAGAAATGAGAGTGACTGATTGAAGAGGTAGTGTTTGTCGAAATGAGAAGCACCAGACGGGAGGCAGTCCTTCTGCTTTGATATTGGCTTACTACCCAGGACATTGTAGTCTCTTTCTTCCCTGCAATCTCTCCCTTCCTTCTGAGATTCATCAATCTGTTCCATGTTTCCATGTCTGTGCATTGAGCATCTTACCCCTGGTGGTCAGTGTGCATCATAGCTACCGGACTGTGGAATGATTGGGCGGTAGCATAGGTTTTTATATATTAGTCCAAATTAATCTGTCATATCTGAAAATAAATGAAATCATTCTTGAACATTGAGCCTTGGTTGTATGTGAACTTTTGCTTTTGTAAAATATAGGTGCGGGGTATTGCAATAGAGACCAAGGGGAGGAAGTAATTTGAGGAATTCTCAATGGTTAGTGCTGAATTTTTTTTGTTGTTCTTCCTTTCATTGTATTCCCACTCATTTAAATAAAGCTTTCCAGAAGAGAAAATGGTTATAAATATTGATACTTAATGAGGAAGCAGAAGTTGACTTAACTAAGGGAACATAAACCTCCCTGTGCCATGATGGCAGGACTGCCTGGAGTTGCCTAAATATATTTGTTTTCTTAATCTGCTACTGTTCATGACAATTATGTAAGGTAAAGAAAAGGTCCTATGAAGTGATGCAGTGGATTCATCTTTCTCACTTCCCCCCCTCCTGATCTGTTTGCCTTGCTGCAGTATTGTCTTTGTTTGTCACCGCAGACCACCATCCCGTGACTAGCCCCTGATATTTCAAGTGAGTGCGATGTCAACACCTGTGGTGTTGTCACAGGGCTGGTTCCTGGGTGGGTCCCTGCACACCTAAGTAAACCCGGCTGGCTGGGTGTGAGTGGCCTGCAGCAGATGGAGCCCAGGGAAATGAAACAATCTCAAAATTAGGAGGCTTTTTAAAAAATATATATTTTATTGATTTTTTACAGAGAGGAAGGGAGAGGGATAGAGAGTTAGAAACATCGATGAGAGAGGCATCGATCAGCTGCCTCCTGCATGCCCCCTACTGGATATATTCCCACAACCAAGGTACACGCCCTTGACTAGAATCAAACCTGGGACCTTTCAGTCTGCAGGCTGATGCTCTATCCACTGAGCCAAATCGGTTTTGGCAAAATTAGGGTTTTTGGCAAGAATCTTTCACCAAATGTCTAGGCAACCTAGGAGTCAATGAGAAGAAGGCAATTAAGGACATTGGGACTTCTAAGAAAGTCTTAAAATGTTAGGGGAGTAAGTCTGCATTTCACTCCTAGAGCAATCACGATCCTCAATAAGAACCATGGCAGGAGCACGAGAAGCAAAGAAAAACCAAGAATCCCCTCCTAAGAGCAGGAATAATGATGTCTAATCTTGAGTTCGAAGGTTCTTATTGTCTTAAGCCAAGAAACTACTGTTCAGAAGCTGGGTTTAAGAGCAGACTGAGATTTGAATCCGAGTTGACTCTTTGGATTCTTAAAATCTTCCTGTCTAGCATACAAGATTTGTTCCAAAATGAGATACCAGAAGTCAGAATTTAGTTGACCTGTTCAGATTATATACTATATAGTGCTGAGGCCAAAACGGGATCCCAGGAGTTCAATTCTCAAACTACGTCTTTTTCTGCCATACCAGAAATGCAGATAGAAATATTTAATTGTTTTTCACATATTTACTTGTCCCTGTTATTTTATTACTATAAAGAGTATTAGTGCCGAATCCGCTTTGGCTCAGTGGATAGAGCGTCGGCCTGCGAACTGAAACGTCCCAGGTTCGATTCTGGTCAGGGGCATGTATCCTGGTTGCGGGCACATCTCCAGGGGGTGGCTGATTGATGTCTCTCTCTCACTGATGTTTCTAACTCTCTATCCCTCTCCCTTCCTTTCTGTAAAAAATAAATTATATATATATATATATACACATATATATATATATATATATATATATAAAGAGTATTAGTAATTAGTCATATTACTGAAATATAAAACAAAGCAAGTCAGAAACAACTAGTAAATATATACACTAATTTGTCTTGGATTTTCAGAAAGCCTTAGAATTGATTGATTTTTCTGATTATTATTTACACATCTTTCTGAGTTGATTGTAGATTAATTCATTATAGACTTTTAACAATCACAAGATTTTCACATTGGAAAATTACGTTATAAGTAAATTACTATATAATACATATTATTATCTTACTGATAATTTTTCCTTTAATTTCATTCACCAAACTTGGCATTAAAGGAGATATTATTTTATCATGGTTTGTTCTTTCCTGGACCAATAGTGCCCTAGTTACAAAATTTTTAATTAAAAGTTTATACAGACTAGATTTCTGTATGACTTGAAAATTCAACCTTTAATTCAAAGCTCTTAATATTCTACCAGTCATAATTGTATTTATAAATTTATGTTCTGTTTTTGCCTTATCACCTCTACCATAGAACTCTCTCTTCATACATGAAATCATCCCTCTACCTCCATCTTACAGGATTGATATAAAAGGAACAAATATTATTTATATTAACCAAAACATAAAAAAACAACTATTACTTAAATATTTAGCAGATGAAGTTCCTTAGGAGACAAATGGCTATATTACAGCACAGTGGTCTTAGGTATCTCAGGGTTTTGTTTGTTTTTAAATGGAATTGATTGTTTTTTTAACAGCAAAATCATTGAGCTTTCTGACCTCTGTGGGCCCGGGACATTGATATTACAGTTTCACGTTATTTCACAGAATCACACCGAAGAATGAATGGGCATTTACTTGAACTAGAGACTAAGCTCTGCCATTAAGGTGCCTGGGGAAGTTGTGGGTTCGGGGAATGAGAGGAGAAGGGGCCAAGGCAGGAGAGGTTTCTGAGACAATTTCTGCCACTGAGAATATAAATCCCCACAAACCACAGGGACAGGGGATGCTTATGTATTCATTTTTACCAACCAGAAAAGAAAGAAAAAGTAAAAAAATAAATGTCATGTTCAGAGGTTGGGAAGAGTAGTTGAAAGAGTTGGAAAGAGGAGGAGAAAATGCTATTTGAGAATGTTTATAACAGGTGAAGTCAACGCTGGCTACTGAAAACGTGATTCAAGAAACAGCAGCATGAGCACCAATGGGGACTCCTTAGAAATGCAGACTTTTTTTTAAAAAATATGTATTATTATTACAATTTTTTTTTTTTTACAGAGAGGAAGGGAGAGGGACAGAGAGGTAGAAACATTGATTAGAGAGAAACATTAATCAGCTGCCTCCTGCACACCCCCTACTGGGGATGTGCCCGCAACCAGGATACATGCCCTTGACTGGAATTGAACCCAGGACCTTTCTGTCCACAGGCCGATGCTCTATCCACTGAGCCAAACCAGTTAGGGCAGAAATGCAGACTCTTAAAGCAGGATTTGCACTTCAACACTATCCCCGGGGGGAAGTGTGCACTTTTATGTTTGAGATTAAAGTTAGGGGAGCCTTGCTTTTCCCTTTAAAATAAAAAAATACATACATTCAAACATCAAAATTGCTTACCAGTGTTTTCGTTAAAGTTCCAATTGTACATTTTAAAAGTATGGGGAAGTGCTAGAGATCTTACCAAAACTTGTTTGTGACTTCGTATTCTCTCTCAATTTTCTTCTCATGAAGCATTGAGTTATCAAGGTATGTACTAGTATAAAGTACACTTGGTCAAAAGATCCCATTAAGTCTTCAAATATAGTATTAAAATATTTTTAATGGATTAAAATGAAGTATGAGCTTGCTTTTCAAATTACAGTTGCGTTCCTTCCTAGTTTTGTTGTTGTTGCTGTTGCTGATGGATGGTGAATTTTTCTTTATGTGAATATAAAGCATCAAGATTACTTTATAGCTACCACCTTGCCCCCACAGTTTACTACATTATAGTGCCACACCCTTTGTTTTGTTTTATTTTAAGTTATTCATTACCCAGCCTAACCTAATTGCTTATTAGTCTGGACTTGAAATGCCTTTTAATTCTGCTCAAAAGAATTCAAATCCACCACCAAAGTAGAGTTTTGACATAGAAACTGATGTTAAAAAACATGCTACCAGCATTCAAAGCAGTCCCCAAAGACAGTTGCTAGAAAATATTTTTAGCAAGGGCAGTGTCAGGTGGGTAAGTATCAATTTCTCCATGTGTCTGCTTTCAAGTTTACATTCTGACATATATACAATTCTGGTACATTTGCTACAATACTCACTCCTTGTCTTGAAAATATGTCAAATAGCTGAAGAAAGGAAAACGGTAAAATTCAAACTGTGCCTTTTTCCCTTATTTATGGATGAAAACTTGAGTCACAGGTAGAAACAAAGTGAAGCAGTTCACTATAAAAATGATAGAAGGTTCTAGGTCAAGTTGGCTATTGGAAATAAAAGGCACTATCATGTTTCATCAAATATTAGGATTCTGCGCCAAGGGTTTTCATTATACACAGGGTACAAAGTACTTTATAAATCATCATATCTACTGACATTCAATTATTTTCAGTCTTATTAATATGAACTGCAGAGTGTTTTTAGGTGTCTACTGGCAGTAAAACCAGCCTTTTCATTAAAAAAGCTTGGCATTCAGACATGGCCCAAAAGTTCACAAAATATCTTTAAGCATCCAAGGAATAAATGCTAATTATTTTTAGATATTTCAAGCTGCAGACTAAATACCTAAGAACTTTAAAAAGAAACACCTGTCCAAACGCCTCGGGCCTGATTAAATAGAAAGGAAGAATGGGTGCAAATCAGGAAGTGGTTTTTCCCAAGAAAATGTAGTCTGTCCACATCTATTTTTATATGCTCTCTATTTTACACAATAATACATCCTTATGCATTTACAAAGTAATCTCAAAGTCTCCAGAAGAGGAAACACCAATTGTTCACGTAATTCCAGAATAATAGCCCCTGTGAGGGAATGTTGAATGATAAGACTCACCATTTTAGCGTGCCCACACTCCCAGGTAATGTGGACGCATCTTTTCTTTCCATTTTATGCATTCTCTTCCAAATGAAGAATCCTTATGCACACCTTTTAGATAAAAGATATTAATCATGAGCTATTTTTAAGTCATTTGTAAAACCATAATTTCTGGACACAGCTGTTCTCATTTAATGTTCCGTGGTATACTTAGGGTATTGTTATTTGGTTGTTATCATTATTCTCTAGAAATTTGAATATGGAAAAATATGAGAACCACTCTTAGGCCATGGCTGTTGGGAGCTGAGAGCCTCTATAATTTTGCAAGTAGAAGAGTAAAGAGGTATTCTTGGAAGATGTTCTTAAGGCTACAAGGAGTTTTATGGATATTCATATGAACTGCACATTCTTGTGTGATGTATTTGCTTATGTATTTTGTACTATATGTAGCAAACATATATGCACTATATATATAAGTATACTATAACATGTATACTTGGATACATGTTATACCACATATTTACATAGAAGTAAAATATTTTATTTGAATTTGGTTTAAAATCATCTGTTCAAAGCAAGCCACTTCAAACTTCGCAAGTATTCTCTCAGGTAAGGAAGTACCTTGATGAGAAATGTTTATCCATGACCACAAGGGGGTGCCAATGATCTGTGAATATAAACTGTAATTCAGAATTAAATTGATATTTATATATACAGGTTTAAATAATTTGCTATTAGCAAATTTTCCTTTTCTTGGAAATAAGTGTATGATCTATAGTGAAGAAACATAAACTGCTTTATAGAATGTATCTATAATTTCTTCCTGTCCATAGTGTAGTAAGAGGTTCTCTTCCTTAGGCAGAATGTTAATTACATTTTCTATTTAAAATGCTTAACTATTGTTATAATACAGAATTGTTAAGTATATTATAAATTTATTATATATTATAAATTGTTAAATATATTAATTGTTCAATATACATATAAGAATATTTTCAACATCTAATTTTAGAAAGATTTCTAATGCTTAACTTATTTTCCATGAAAATAACATAGTTTTATCCAAATAAAAAGTAATTTTTTTATGACTATGAGTAGGTTTAATTCATTTGTTTCCTAACTTGTGAAACTCTGAATTAAAAGGTGCTCCAACTTGACAAATGTTAAGATAAGTTTTTGGTCATTGTAAGAGTTTGAGGAGATACAATAGTTAATAAGTTTCCAAAACTTAACTTTGTAATAAAAGAACACTCTAAAATATAAACAGGTAAATCATTTTTGAAATTTATTTCAGTATATATTATGAATGCCTTGTTTTGAGGCAGAAAGTGCTGGAATATCATGAATTTTAAAATGTGCATTTTAGTCAATTAAAAAAAAAAGGCAGTTTAGTGAATTTAAAAATATTACTCGAGTGGAGATGATGAAATTTGTAATCCCCCCCACTCCCTTCTGGCCCTTCTCCCCAGCACCATCCTGTTAGGCCTCAGGATTAAACATCTTCCCATCTCAGAAGGCTCAAAGCTTCCACCTTTTGGAACAGTAGCATCTTCACGTAGCATAGCGAGCTTGTAAGGCAAGCCTGAGTTCTGTCTTTGAAACAGAAGATTTTTGACTTCTTTGTCAAATGTGGCTATGAGTGAAGCTCAGGGGAGATTTGACCTACGTCACAGAAACATATTCTTTAGTATCCCCAAAACACAGTGTGCTTACTCTTGAATGACTTCCCAGTCCTCCTGTCCCCCAGAGGTCCAGTAGGCTGAATCAGGCTTAGTTCCTCACAAGTATGTTGAACTTGAAGTGGAAGCCCTTCGAAGACCTCTCAGAGCTCTTCATAACATCCTTCCTCCATGTAACCTTGGCCTCCACTCCTCCTTTTGCATTTCTCCTCCTGTGCAAACTTAAGTGCATTGCTAGTTACGAGGACCGAGACTGGATTGACTCGGAGGCTGATCTGTGCTTCAGAAAGTTCAAAATCTTCAGAGATGAGGCCCAAGGTAGTTATCAACATTGTCACTGAAATCAGGATTTTCCTGTTGCTGAGGTTCTCTGACTATTGCAGAAATAGCTGCATGAATTTAGATCACTGCTGTCTGGACTGTTACCTTGGGCTCTGGATTCCTGGGTCCTGGTCTCACCACCAGCATCCTGAGCCATGTGATGGAAGAGGTTCCCATCCTTTATCACAGACCAGAATATACCTGGGAATTATCCTGCATTAAATATATATATATATATATATATATATATATATATATATATATGGCAGAGTATTCTTGATTACAGTTTTTAAAAATAAGCTTAAAGGCTTAAAGACACCAACTAATTTTCTCACTCCTTTGCCAATTGTAGCACTTATGATGTCAATAGACTCCACAAGAATAGTACACAACTTCAGGTCACATTGTAGATACATGAAAACATATTTGTTGTTCCATTTGCTTATTTTCGCCTTAGATTCCATTATCCTAGGAGCTGTATCAGTAAAGATATTGCTATGACATATGTCTGATACTTTGCTGCCTACAGATTCTTCTAAGAATTTTATGGTTTCCCATCTTACCTTTAAGTCCTTTATCCATTTTGAGTTTATTTTTGAGAATGGTGTAAGTTGGTGGTCTCATTTCCTTTTTTTGCATGTATCTGACCAATTTTCCCAACACCACTTATTGAAGAGACTCTCTTGACTCCATTGTATACTCTGCCTCCCTTTGTCAAATATTAATTGAGCATACTGGCTTGGGTCGATTTCTGGGTTCTCTGTCCTGTTTTATTGGTCTATATGTCTGTTCTTATACCAGTACCAGGCAGTTTTGAGAATGGTGGCTTTGTAATATATCTTGATACCTATTATTGTGATCCCTCTAACTTTGTTCTTTCAAGATTGTTGAAGCTATTCAGAGTCCTTTTTTAGTTCCAGATGAATTTTTAGAGAGTTTGTTCTAGGTCTTTGAAATGTGCCCTTGTTATTTTAATGGGGATTACATGGAATCTATAAATTGCTTTGGGTAGTATGGACATGGTGAGGTCACTGGGGGAAAAAGGAAACCCATGTGATACTTTAAACGATAAAGAATTTTTTAAAAAATGTTATTTGTTGACTAAAATCTATGGTTTTCTTCCAGGCCTGGTCAATTGTGCGACTGTCTAGGTCACCCTTAATGACTAATGTAACAAATGCAATTAATCCATATGCTTTTCAGTTAGAATTCCATGTATATGGTTTATTTTGTTTGCAGGGACTTCAAAACTTATCTCTCCTACAGGATAGTAAATATATAAAGTACATTAAAGACCCCCAATTACCATTTAAAACTCATTGGCAATGAGCAGCAGTAGTACAGTAAAGTTATAACAACAGTGATGTTTTCCTTTACTATCTGGCTGTGTGTACTTTTCCCCAAAAACAAATTCTCCAAATTTAACAAGGGAAATTGTATTGCTAATTAGATTTAGATAATAATCTGGAAACTAATGAGGAAGAAATGCATTCAAGAAGAGGGGCAATTTGTTTCAAAATATCCATGAAATCTTTACTGCAACCATGTAAGGTATATTTTCAATTTGTTTTTTTATGTTTGTAGAAATAGTACTTTAAATAATATACATGTGCATGCAAAGATAACTGGTGAGAAAAGCATAGAATGGACTTCGTATGTATGTGCAAAGAGTGTCTCTGATTCCTGTACATTTTAGAGAATTTATACTTATTATCACGCAATTTAGATTTTTATCATGAAGTTTGGGGTGAAGACCTATAATTTTTATGATGCTGCACTTTTAACAGTAGATGGCACTATTGCCATTTTCCAAAGAGCTGTGTCACCTGGCACCAACTCTCATGTAAGAGAAGAATGATCATCTAAGAATCAGTCTTAAAAAGTCATTATTAATTTCAACTGACATCAAAGTGTCATTCTTTGACCATTCTCTGTTTTAAAAGCGCGGAATTTCCCTCATCCCTTTGCTATTAACTAACTGCTGCATGTGGGTAGCCTACAATTCTTTTATGTGTAATGATTTTCTTTTAAGTGATTCCAGTGCTTTGGCTGGCTTCACAGAACAAAGCCTTACAGAAGTGATGCTAAGGAAAAATCTCTTTCTTCCGATAAGAAGAATAATAGTCCTTCTTCACCTTTGATATTTATTATTCCTTCCCATTGTATTTCAACAGCATTTCAACAGCATTCAGTAGCATTCCAATTATATATGTAAAGGTTAGGGTAAATTCAGTTTTCATTAAGAAGAATATCTGTTTTTATATTTTCTTAAAAATTGCTGAAATCACCTCCTATCAGCTCTTTTGTCCATCTGAAATCCATTTACTGCTATTCTTTATCCAAAACGAATAAAACAGTGAGAGCAACAGCCACAAAACTTAGTTCACTCCTTTTCCCTGCAAAGGTTGTACTGGTTCTATTGTCCAGTTTAATACCACGTCAGCCATTAGTCACTAATGAATGGATTAGTAGGCTGACAAGGTGGGCATGATTGACAGGCACAAATGGATTTCTAAGTATTTCTCTAAAAGTCCTTGCTAATGTTCCTTTCACAGGAGCAGTTAAGCATGTCAATCTCTTCTCGCAAAGTTTTGGTTTCGCTCCAATCAAAAAGATAGGATGGCCATCCTCGGATTTTCATTTTACTTTAATCCTGGATATCTAGTTTGCCTTCCTAGGATTTTCACGGTTGAATGGATGGTGTGAAGTAATGTATTGATAAAAGAATAATTTGGACACAACTCCACTGAGATTATCTGCTTTTGTTTGATTTGCTATTGAGCTTCTTAACTCAGGAAAGCGATGCACCACTATTATATTTGGGCCCACGTATATGTGTGCAATTTTCTTCTATCTACTTGGATGTCTTTCATCTGCAACAAAGACATGTTTTATTCTAAGTAATTTGGTATAAAGAGGGCACCCTGTGATTCCCCTATTTGTTATGTATCTCATCTACTAGGAGAGCCAAGAAAGAAAGCTAACTTTTGAATATCTGATTTGACAATCTCATATTTAAACAGAAATGGTATATGCAAAGATGGAACGTGTCCTAAGAATATTCAAGGAGATGGGAGATTGCATTTTGTTTGATTGCCTAATTCATGCAACTCTACTATCCCATAGGTATGGCTGCATCAGGATCAAATTAGTGCTGGTATTTTTTTATATTTAGGATTGGAATTAGATGCTAAATAGCCTGCCGTGGGTACTGAATGCCTCAGTCTTATTAATACTTGAGACAAAATCATCTCTAATTTCTACTTCCCTTTGGTTCAATTCAATCAGGTTCAAGGATCTGATCCCTTTGTTTTCATCAGAATCCATTAAGATGTGGCTTTTCTCTCCTTGCATGTATTAGAGGCTATATTACATGTAAACTAGGAAAAGTCTATGTGCTCCTTGTAGTCAAGGACTTTTCTTATTCCTCTTTTTGCCCCATGATTATATGATGCCTTCTTCAGGCTAGTATATTGCTTTGCAAATATTTATTACATTCTTTAACAGGACAGCTGGCTCTCTGATAAGCCTGGCACTTTACTCTTCAAAGTTTCATCTACCTGGGGCTACCCACATCTGTCTGACTTCTAAGCAGTCTATTGATTCTCTCCTCTACCTTCTCTAGGGACCAAGAAGGTCCTGAAAAAACCAGTGTGTTCTGTTCTACTTAATTTATGTGCCTTTCTTTGAAGAAAATATCTGAAGATTTTTATTTTGGGGTTGCACTTACTTTTAAATTTGAGACTTCATCAGAACAACACAAAAGGTTAGTTGAGAAATACTGAAACCATATATGTACACACTGTATACTTTTTCACAAGTTATAAACCCACATGTGCAATCATATACTAAACTTAGAAAATGTGATCTAGTTATGTCCAAGCAACTTTATTTATTTCTCTCAGGCATTTGAGGTTTAAAATCAGTTAAATTTAGGATTATACCTCTCTCCCTCTTTTGGTCTGAATTTGATTTTAAATCATGGAGATTACACAGCATCCTTGACCTTTACCTACTGAATGCCCTGAGCACTTCTTTCAATCATGATAATCAAACATGTCTCCAGACACTGCCAAATGTCCCTTTGGAGGCGAAATTTCCCAACTCCCATTAAGAACTACTGTATAGATTTTTAAAAATCTCTTAGCTATATGATGCTGTTCCAGAATTAATTCTATTTTTCAATCAGGACTCCAAATCTCTGTGTGAAGGCTTACAAAATGTTTAGGGGAAGATTCCAGTGTTGTAAAGCTTGAAGTTTGTATCAGTTTGGGCTTCCTCTTTAAGGTAAGAATACAGCATTTTATGAAAATAAAACTTAGCATAAAAGTTATTTTTAGTGAAAAAGAATTAAAAGAAAGTGTGCATTTTTAAAAGCTGACAAATACCACAAATATTATAAAATCCAGAAAAAATATTTATTACACTCATTTTGGACATGTTTGGCTATCTATTCTTTGATAACCTCTTCCTAGGATGATAATTTTTTAATAGAGCGAATAGATCATTTAGTTTTTTCCTACCATTAGTAAGTTGACATTTGTTTGTTACTAGTGATATTTAAGATGTGTTTATTTCAGCCTCAGAAATTGTTATACTTGTGATCCAATATATTGCAATGAATAAAAAATATGATTTTATACACAGATATTTTTTTCTGCCTTCAATATGGCTTCAGGATGGAATCCTGTTGAAGAATTCTGTTAAATTCTATTTCAGTGATTACCATGAGGAAAAAAGATAAAGTGGGAGGAGTGTTGAATAATCATTAACAATAATCACTGAGGCATTACTGAGTTTATTCAGCATAGGAGGACATTTCTGTTTTGAAGTGTCCACCATGAGACGTGAACACTTGATTCACAATTTAACAGGCTTGATTATTGAAAGAATCTTCCACAGACTAGGTTCTAGATCCACTCATTTCAATAGTTTTTCTTCTACTCCACACATCCTTTCAGTTATTCGTATCATAGGATACATGCAGCGAGGCAGACAATTTTCTTCTTTCACATTACTGCCATGTTCCTGGGTAAGTCAACAAGGGACATGTCGGGTACGGTACACCAGGAAGGCTAGCAAAAATGTGATTGTACACAGAAGTGGCCTGTGAACCACATAAACACAACCCACTTTACCCAAACTAAATTTATTCTCAACTCACCTTGCCTTCAGCAGGATCCCCAAAATGTCAGCAGCCACCTCATTATCCCCTTAACCAAAATGTGTATCACAGGGAGGGCATTAGATTGGAAAGAAGCAATGTCTTCATTGGTGGTTGTTAGAACATCTTCTTTATACATTTTTCAAACAACTCCTTAAAAATATATTCCTATGGCTTCTCCCAGAGCCTTGGAAGTGACATGCAAATGAGGGGCCCTGAAACATAACTTCACTAGAGGCCCAGTGCATGAAATTTATGTACGGATTTGATGGGGGGGGGTCCCTCAGGCTGGCTTGCACCCTCTCCCAATCCAGGACCCCTTGGGGGATGTCTGACTGCTGGCTCCTAACCATTGGCCTGCCTGCCTTCCTGATTGCCCCTAACCGCCTCTGCCCTGGCCCCTGTTGCTGTGGCTTCATCCAGAAGGTTGTTCGGCTGTCTGGTCTAATTAGTATATTATGCTTTTATTATTATAGATTAGTTTAAAGCAAACCTATTTTCATCATAGCTGCTGCTGTAGGATCGAAGGTAGGGGAGATGGAGGAGGTGAGAAGGCTGAGGCAGGAGATTTATATTGGCTCACAGGCAACAGAGAATAAAGAGTTCAGATTTTGTAATAATACTTCCTGCAACTCAACATAGGAAAAAAAAAACATATTTTTTAACATTTGTGATACAAGGTGCATTCCCACTGGATTAAGATCACTCTTGATTTGATCTGTTCTAGAATGTCTTAAAATGGAATCAGACAGTATATATGTTTTTGTAACTGGTGATTTTAGCTCAGCATGATGTGTTTGAGATCCATCATGTTGTTGCAGATCTATCAGTTTTTTATTTTCTTCACAGCTGAGTCATATTTCACTGAATGTTGTGCCGTGATTTGTTTATCCATTCATTTGTTGATGGACATTTGGGTCATTTCCAGTTTCTGGGCACTATAAGTAAAACTGCTATGAACATTTATATGTAAGGCCTTATGTGGCTGTGGGTTCCAATTACACTGGGTCATAAGTCAAGCATATCTTTATATCATGAGCAAGTTACTTAATTCCTCTATACCTCGGCTTCCCAAGTTCCTGTGTATTGGAGATGGTACTGTGTATTGTCTGTAAAAGTGTGATAAATCTAATCCATACAGATGTTTAGCACCATGTCTGGTACATGTACTGAGTAGTACATGAAATGATGAAAGTTTTTACTAGATGAGAATGTTCCTCTAGGACAGATGGAAATTGAGGCTCCGGTCATGAGAGTTGTAGGGTTGCTTCCGAGTTACAAAGGAAAATGAAGTTTGGAGCCCGTTGTTAAGATTTTTATCCCTACATCATCACTTGGTTGCTTGGTATCCTTAGGAATGTGCCGAACCTCTGTGCACAGTTCCCTCATACGTAAAATTAGGCCAAATTCTATATTACTAGTAGTATTGGTAGTCCTCTTATGATTATTATATCCATATTATATTCAGATTTTAAAGGAAATTCCTCATGTTGAGAAGGCATGTTGTTCCAACAGATTTTGTGTGGTTTGATATCGAAACAAAAGAGGGTGACCTGCATTTGGTAATTGGCTTGCACAGGAAAGGATTTTTATAATCCTAAGTGATCATCTCTGTTTTCCCTTGAAGATGCCCTGATGCTAGAGAATGCTCTTGCCTGTAACCTACCACTTTCATGGTATCACTCAATCAAAGCCCTCCCTCATGAAGATTTTTCTATTTTTACAACCTGGCCGGTGTTGATGGGAATAAGTTGATAGAGCTCCTTCTCCCTCCTTTAGCTGCTCTATGAGATTTCTATGATTTAAGATTTTGTGGTGAGGTTCCTGACAGATGGGGAGGACATGGAATTGTAATGGCACTCTCAGATTTGAAACGGTGTGGAGACGTGATACCTCTAGAGTTGTTATAGTTGAATATCTGCAGCACATAAAACACCAAAAGCTTGAATTCTGCCTTACCTGGTAATGACATTGCCTGAATACAAGTTCCTGTGGTATTGGAAGAAGATGGACTGACAGAGAAAAGCTAAAGAGCTACTAGGATGTGTAAAAGAGTGACTTGCTTAGATAAGCTTTCATGAAAAATTATTTCTGTCAGCACGAATAGAGACATTACGTAAACTGCTTCAAGGAGGCTGCTGGGGATCAGAAGGTTAGTAAAATATCCCTCAATTTTGCAAGTCATAGTGTCTCTGTCTTCACTTTGTGTCTTAATGTTAGAAATTTCACTTTTCTATTCTGTGTAAATAAGATAAAATAAAAATACATCTGATTTTAGTGAAACATAATGACTAGTAATAACCTAATAATTATTTAACTATGAACATGCAATAATAAAACTACTTTCTTCATTTTGCCTGTCAAATTATAAAAGTATTCTCATTTTGATTGGTGCTTATGTTTTATAGATTTAAAGGAAAACAGTCTTCAGTGAATATTATTGAGAAATGTGTTCTTTGGCTTCAAGATTCTCAGAGACTGGAGAATAAAGGTAATCAATTCATTCATTCATTCATTCATTCATTCATTCACCAAATACTTATTGAAGGTCTACCAATTGGTAAGTACTATTTTGGGCACTGGGATAACAGAGCTGAAAAAATAAAGTCACTTCTTGGTGGTGTCTTCATATATATGAAGACAAATATGTGCAAGTTCAAGTAGAAATAGAAGATCTAAAGAAAATAGCATGTAAGACATTTGTCTCTAGGGTAATAGGTTTCCAGGAGGAGAATTTAGCAGCACAAAGTCTTTAAGCCAGAATGAGATGGCTTTGTCCAAGGAACAGGAAGAAGATCATTATGGCTGGATCAAACAAATGGTAGGGTGAGTGGACAACTTTCCCAGCACAACCCCAAACCACCACCAAAGTAACAGCTCTCACTAGGAGTATATGGGGTAAGTTGAGGGGAGAGGTAAAAAAAGTTAGATTGTGGAAGTGGCAAGAATACACCAAGAACTACCTTGTAGCTGTAATACAGTTACTATAATTACTTTCTGATTCTTCCTCTCTGCTATGATCTGAAGATTTATATCCTGGAAAGTTCATATGTTGAAATCCTAACCTCCGAAGGTAATGAATGATATTAGTAGGTGGGCCTTTGAAGAGTGCTTAAATCATGAGAGTAGAATTCTCATGAATGGAGTAATACCTTATAAAGAGAGACCCCAGAGAATTGCCCCTTTCACCCTGTGACCTCTTTTCCCTTAAATTGTCAAATAAAAATATGACAACAGTCAACACAATAGCTGTCAGGGGTGAATGAATCAAAACTATACCTATTTGCTTGTCAGACTGGCAAAAAATACAATATATTTTTTGGTGTGCCGCAGAATTCTAGTAATTAGCTTACATGTGCCATGAGATGAAAAAGGTTGAACATTGCTACTCTACATATGAGCAAATATTACTCTACTCTAACGCAATGCTATGTGTAGGCATATTAATTGCATGTAGAGGTAGGAGAGAGGAATTTACTTACAAAGGAGGAAACCACATAATTATTCAAAGCAGTTATAAAGTACAAAATCTAGAGATATTTAAAATGGGTCAAACAGTTTTACATACTTTTGCTTTACGGATCGTGAAATAGCAGATGTTCATAATAATGGTGCTCCATCATCTGGAAACCAACTTAGAGTCTCAGCAAAATTACTTAAGGATTCAGAGAAATGTGTAATAACTTTTAGAAACATAAAGATAATAGAATCTTGCTTTTCAACATTTAAAAATAAATCTTATATGCCAGTAAAATCTGACCATCCCAAATGACAACTTTTTCAGAGTTCTGGATAAGATGGGATTTTGCAATACTTGGCTTTTTGAAATGTTATCTAATATTTCCTGGTTTGTATCTCTAAGTTTCACCTCAAATTTTATTGATTCAAGATTGTATTTATAATATATATATTCCTTTGGTAGTTTGTAGCAATATTTTCACATAGGCAGGGATTAAACTTTGTCTTTTATTTCTGCTACCATTTTTATTTCTACCCTCTTCTTTTCCTTTCAAAACTCATTATTTCAAATATATCAGAAGGATCTTAAATGTGATTCACTGAGCAAAGGTCACCTCTAAATAGGAAAATGTTACACTTTTGATTTAATCTGTTTTTACTGTGGAAGTGAATTCAATTGTGAATGATTTTTTCTTCTACATAAAAAACTTTCATTTCTTATGAGTAAGATACAGATTGGTTACACTCTGTGCTTCAGTTGTAATGATTTTATAACCTTAGCTGTAAATAGTCTAGTTTCTTAGGAGGAAGATCACATTAGAATATAACTTTCAAGTCAGGTGTTGCCCAATTTTAATATTTTTATCAACTGTGATATCTTTAATATGTAAGATAATGAGGGTATTTATGCAACTTAACAGAAGCTTTTAAAGAATGAGTATTCAGCCTAGCCAGTTTTGCTCAGTGGCTAGAGCTTCATCCTCTGGACTGAATGGTGTCGGGTTTGAGTTCAATCAAGGGCATGTATTTTGGTTGCAGGTCAGGGCACATGCAGGAGGCAACCAATCCATGTGTTTCTCTCACAAAGATATTTCTCTCCTCTGTCTTTCTCTCTTTCTTCCACTCTCTAAATATCAATGGAAGAATATCTTCGGCTGAAGATTAAAAAAAAAAAAAGAATGAGCATTCAAATATTTTTCTTTTTAAATTGATTAAGACATTACATGTGTACATATCTTCCTATTGCTCCCACACCCCACTCCCATATATGCCCTCACCCCCCAGTGTCTTGCGTCCATTGGTTATGCTTATATGCATGCATACAAGTCCTTCAATTGATCTCTTATCTCCCTCACCCCTCCCCAACCTTCCTGCTGTAATTTGATAGTCTGTTTGATGCTTTACTGCTTCTGTATCTATCTTTTTCTTCATCAGTTTATAATGTTCTTTATTATCCATAAATGAGTGGGATCATTTCTTTCATTGGCTGGCTTATTTCATTAGCATAATGTTCTCCATTTCCATCCAGGATGATGCAAATGGTAAGAATTCCTTCTTTTTTATGGCAGCATAGTATTCCATTGTGTAGATGTACCATGGTTTTCTGATCCATTCATCTGCTGACAGGTACCTAGGCTGTTTCCAGATCTTAGCTATTACAAATTGTGTTGCAATGAACAAAGGGGTTCATATATCCTTTCTGATCGGTGTTTCTAGTTTCATGGGATATATTCCTAGAAATGGGATTACTGGGTCAAATGGACCTCCATTTTTAGTTTTTTAAGGAAACTCCATACTGTTCTCCACAGTGGCTGCACCAGTCTGCATTCCCACCAGCAGTGCACGAGAATTCCTTTTTCTCCACATCCTCACCAGCACTTGTTGTTTGTTGATTTGTTGAGGATTGCCATTCTGACAGGTATGAGATGGTATCACATTGTCGTTTTGATTTGCATCTCTCCGATAATTAGTGACTTTGAGCATGTTTTCATATGTCTCTTGGCATTATTTCTGTCTTCTTTAGAAAAGTATCTTTTTAGGTCCTTTGCCCATTTTTTTGTTGGGCTGTTTATTTTCCTTTTATTGAGTTGTATGAGTTCTCTGTAAATATTGGAGATTAAACCTTTATTAGTTATAACATTTGCAAATATGCTCTCCCATACAGTGGGCTTTCTTGTTTTGTTAATAGTTTCTTTTGCTGTGCAAAAGCTTTTTATTTTGATATAGTCCCATTTAATTATTTTCTCTTTAGTTTCCATTGCCCTAGGAGTGGTATCAGTGAAGAAAATTCTTTGGCATATGTCTGAGATTTCCCTGCCTGTGGATTCTTCTAATATTTTTATGGTTTCTCATCTTATGTTTAAGTCCTTTATCCATTTGGAGTTTATTTTTGTGTATGATGTAAGTTGGTGGTCTAGTTTCATTTTTTGCATGTATCTGTCCAATTTTCCCAACACCACTTATTGAAGAGACTGTCTTGACTCCATTGTATGTCATGCCTCCTTTGTCAAATATTAATTGAGCATAATGTTTTGGGTAGATAGCTGGGTTCTTTATTCTATTCCATTGGTCTGTATGTCTGTTCTTGTGCCTGTACCAAGCTGTTTTGAGAACAGTGGCTTTGTAATACAGCTTGAAATCTGGTATTGAGATCTCTCCTACTTTATTCTTCTTGGGATTGCTGTGGATATATATATATTTTTATTCCAGATGAATTATTGGAAGGTTCTTTCTAGGTTGTGAAATATGCCATTGGTATTTTAATGGGGAGTGCATTGAATCTATAGATTGCTTTGGGTAGTATGGAGATTTTAATGATGTTGATTCTACCAATTCATGAACACAGTATGCTCTTCCATCTATTTATGTCTTCCTCTAACTTTTTTTTCAATGTTCAATAGTTTTCTGAGTAGAAGTCTTTACCTCCTTAGTTAAGTTTATTCCTAGGTATTTTAATTTTTTTGTGAGATGGTAAATAGGATTGTTTTCTTAGTCTTTCTTTCTGTAAGTTCACTGTTGATGTATAGAAATGCCATAGATTTCTTGGCATTAATTTTGTATCCTGCTACATTGCTGAATTCATTTGTTAAGTTTAATAATTTTGATAACTTTTATTATGTTGAGGTATGATCCTTCTATTCCCACCTTGCTGAGAGTTTTTTTTATTATTTTATTATTTTATCAAAAATTGGTGTTGGATTTTGTCAAATGCTTTTTCTGCATCAATTGATATGACTATGTGTTTTTTATCTCTTAATTTGTTTATGTGATGTATCATGTTTATTCATTTGTGGATATTGTATCATCCTTGCATTCCTGGGATAAATCCTACTTGGTCATGGTGTATGATCTTTCTGATGTACTGCTGGATCCGATTTACTGGAATTTTGTTGAGGATTTTGGCGTCTATGTTCATGAGGAATATTAGCCTGTAATTCTCTTTCATTGTGTTGTCTTTATCTGGTTTTGGTATTAGGATGATGCTCGCATCATAGAATGAGCTTGAAAGTGTTCCTGCCTCTTGAATTTTTTGAAATAGTATGAGGAGGACAGGTTTTAATTCTTCCTTGAATGTTTGGTAAGACTCCCCTGTATAGCCATCTGGTCCCAGGCTTTTATTTGCTGGGAGCTTTTTTTTTTAAAATATATTATATTGACTTTTTTACAGAGAGGAAGGGAGAAGGATAGAGAGTTAGAAACATTGATGAGAGAGACATTGATCGGCTGCCTCCTGCTCGCTCCCTACTGGGGATGTGCCCACAACCAGGATACATGCTCCTGACCAGAATCAAACCTGGGACCTTTCAGTTCGCAGGTCGATGCTCTATCCACTGAGCCAAACTGGTTTTGGCTGCTGGGAGCTTTTTAATGACTGCTTCAATTTCTTCCATAGTTATCGGTCTATTAAGATGTTTAGATTCTTTCTGATTGAGCTTTGGAAGGTTGTATTTTTTTAGGAATATGTCTATTTCTTGCAGGTTGTCTAATTGTTGGAATAGAGTTGTTCATAATATATTTTAGCAATCCTTTGTATTTCTGTGGGGTCTGTTGTTATTTCTCATTTTTCATTTCTGATTTTGTTTATTTAGGTTCTCTCTCTTTGCTTTTTGGTGATTCTGGCTAGAGGTTCATCTATCTTGTTTATCCTTTCAAAGAATCAACTCTTGGTTTTGTTGATCTTTTGTATTGTTTCTTTTGTCTCTATGTTGTTTATCTCTGCTCTGATCTTTATTATTTCCTTCCTTCTGCTTACACTGGGCTTTTCTTGTTGCTCTCATTCTAACTGTTTGAGTTGTAGGGTTAGCTAATTTATTACCATTGTTTCTTGTTGTGTGTGTGTGTGTGTGTTTTTTTGGTTTTTTTTTTGCAGTAGGCTTGTAGAGCTATGAACTCCTCTCTCAAGACTGTGCGCTGTGTCCCATAGATTTTTGGATTGTTGTATTTTCATTGTCATTTGTTTCCATTATGTTTTTTTATTTCTTCTTTGATCTCTCTGGTAACCCAGTCATTGTTTAATAGCATGCTACTTAGTCTCCAAGTATTTGAATTTTTTGGATTGTTTTTATTGTAGTTGATTTCCAGTTTTATGCTATTGTGATCTGAGAAGATGCTTGATATGATTTCTATGTTTTTGAATTTGAAGAGACTTTGCCTGTGTGCTAATATGTGATCTATCCTTGAAAATGTTCCATGTGCACTGCAGAAGAATGTATACTCTGTAGCTTTGGGGTGAAGTGTTCTAATGATTCAATTAAGTCCACTTGATCTAGTGTGTCATTTAGATTGTTGTTTCTTTGCTGACTTTTTGTTTAGTTGATTTATCCAGTGGTGTTAGTGGGTATTAAAGTCCCCTACTATGACTGTATTGCTATCAATCTCTCCCTTGATATCTTCCAGAAGTTGTTTTATGTATTTGGGTGCATATATATTTAGCAGAGTTAAATCTTCTTGTTGAATTTCCCCCTTTAGTATTATGTAGTGGCCTTCCTTATCTCATGTTATAGCCTTTACTTTGAGGTCTATTTTATAAGAGTATCACAACCCCAGATTTTTTTCTCATTTCCATTTGCCTGAAAAATGTTTTTCCATCCCTTCATTCTCAGTCTGTGTGAATCCTTTGTTCTGAGGTGGGTCTTTTGCAGACAGCAAACATATGGTTCATGTTTTCTTATACATTCAGCTACGCTATGTCTTTTGATTGGTGCATTTAATCCATTTATGTTTAATGTTATTATTGACAAGTTCATGTTTGTTGTCATATTTTTCCTTAATGTTTGTGTTTCTTCTTGCCTTTCTCTTTCTTCTTTTTACAGCAAGTCCCATTAACATTTCTTGCATTACTGGTTTTGTAGTGATAAACTCTCTTAGACCTTTTTTATCTGTGAAGCTCATGATTCCACCTTCAATTTTCAATGATAGCCTTGCTGGGTATAGTATTTTGGGGTTCAGTCCCTTGCTTTGCATCACTTTGTAAATTTCATTCCATTTCCTTTTGGCCTGGAAAGTTTCTGTTGATTAATCAATTGATACTCTAATAGGAATACCCTTATAAGTAACTTTCTGTCTCTCTCTGGCAGCCTTTAAGATTCTTACTTTGTCATTGGTATTTGCCAATTTAATTATGATGTGTCTTGGTGTTAGTCTTTTAGGTTTCATCTTGTTTGGGACTCTGTGTGCTTCTTGGACTTGCACGGATTTTTTCTTGTCAATATCAGGAAAGTTGTCTGTCATTATTTCTTCAAACAGGTTTTCTATTCCTTGCTTCTCTTCCTCTCCTTGTCGTGCCCTTATTATGTGAATATTGTTTTGTTTTGTGTTGTTCCAAAGCTCCCTTAGGCTTCCCTCTTGCTTTTTAAGTCTTCTTTCTAGTTGCTGGTGTGTTTGTGTGTTTTTTCTTACCTGGTCTTCTAATTCACTGATGCAGTCCTGAGCTTCTTCTAGTCTATTTTTTAAGCCTTCCATTGTGTTCTTTATTACAGCTATGTCATTCTTTATCTTATCTTGGTTCCTTTTCATGTTGGCGACATTCTCATTCAGCTCCTTATAGTTCTCATTGAATTGTGTGTATTTGTCATTCAGCCATTTAAACATCCTTATAACCATTACTCTGAATTCTTTCTCTGATATACTGCCAGCCTCAGTTTAATTTAACCCCCTTTCTGGTGATTCCTCTTTTTCTTTGAGGATTGCTTTTTTGTCTTCCCATGTTTTCCTGTAATGTTTTAATTGTAGATCCAATTGCTTTTCTACTCAGGTTCTTTTGGGGGATGGTGCTACTGGTATAATCTCTCAGTTCTCCTAGGCTTGGTAACCTACTGTAGCTCCCTACTTGATCTAATTGGGTTCTCTTGATATAGGCCTGCGAGCTTGAGAGCCACAACTGTGGTGTCTAGAAGTCAGCAGCCGTGGAGGGGAATATTCCAATTTTTGCTGTCTTATACCCTTAATTGAAATCAAGGGTGCCAAGAGGGGACTCACAGTGGCAACCAGGAACCTTCTGTTAGGGTGATGGAGCTCAGGGGCCTGCATTCTGGAAAGGCATGACTGTGGTGTCCAAAGTTCTATAGTTGTGGGGTGGGCAGACTCAGCTTTTGCTAGTGCTCCTGTGGCCCATAGGTGCTCACTCCCAGTGGGGGCTCACAGGAGCACCTGTGATGGTATGTTTACCTGCAAGGCACACTGTAATACTTTGCAGAGCACTGGCAGTGTAGCTGCATAATTGAGGCACCTGTGGACAGGTATCCAGAATGAGTGAATTCAGAATTTCTACTGCTAGAGGGGGAGTGTGCCCCTGTTTGTCCAAGATTACACCCAGGGAGAGCTTACAGTGATTCCCAAGAGTGCTCTGTGGGTAGATGAGTTCAGGGTGCCTGCCTGTTGGAGATTCACATCTGTGGAAATGGGTTTGCTGGTGCAGAGCTCTGATGCACTCTGAGGGGTCCTGGAACTGAGGTTGAGCAGCTAGGGTTAATATGTATAGTTATTCAGGAGGAGGGAATTCAGAATTCTTACTGTGGGGCAGTACGCCCTTGTCTGTGCAGAATCACACCCAGCAGAGTCTCACAGCTGCTCTTCCAGCATTCTGTGAGTAGATGGGCTCAGGGGTCCTGCTCCTTGGGAATGCATGTGTGTGGAGGTGCCTTTGCCTGCGCAGAGCTCTGAAGCACTCTGAGGGGCCCTGGCACTGAAGTTGCACAGGTGGAGTGTCCCTGGGCAGTTATTCAGGAAGAGGGAGTTCAGAATTTCTACTGCAGGCCGCCCTTGTCTTTACAAAATCACACCCTTGGGTGCTCCCAGTGGCTACCAGGCACTGCCTAGTAAGTGGTGTGCCCTGGCTGCCTGTGCATGTGGGAAAGGTATGAATGTTTTGTCTGGAGTTCTGTTGCTGGGGAGAAGGAGGTTGCACTTACGGCTGCCGAGTGGTGCACCTTTGGAGGTGGGCAGGTCCCAGGGTCCATGGGTCTGTGAGTGTGACAGCAGGATTTTGGCTGGAGTAGCTGTTGGGTCATGGGGCAGTTCCAAGGCCTGTCTGGTTGTTGGTGATGATGAATTCCTAAGAAAGGCTGTTCTACCCTTCAAGATGGCGTGGGCTCCATGCCAGAGTCCCACAGTCCAGGAGTGCCTGCAGCAGTAGTCTATTCAAAGTTTTTACAGCTTAATTTAGCACCAAGAAGATGGGTATAGGAATGAATGAAAGAATAACTAAAGAATAAATTCATATTCTCTGATGATAGTAGACCTGATCTAATACTGATTTTTTTTTTTTTACTTCAATTAACAATGGTTTGAGCATTTTTTGAATTCTCTGCACTTCAATTTTTGGCAGATTTAATAGTATCCTTATAAGCCCCAGTTCTATAAATATATAGGTATATTGTTAAATTAGTTTGAGAGAAAATGCATTTTATAATATGTGAAACAGCATATTAACTTCTACAAAATCAATTACTAATGCCCATTTTTTATGGTGCCGTACTATACGTTTTTCATTATATAAGTATATTTTGTTCTTTTTATATCAAACATTGTATATACACATTTATTTAAATTCAAGTGAAGTTGAAATAATTCTGTTTTTATAATTTGACTATCAGAAAGTTAGATACTTCCTGTGGTCTTAGAAAATTAAGACCATGACTTGACCAACTTACAACATTCCTAGGGGCTCAGTGCATGAATTCCGTGCACCTTGAAAGGAACTGTGGGCCACAAGGCTGCAGTAGAGACAGGGGCTGGTTTCAGCCCATCCTTCATGCCTCTGCCTGGCCCCTTCTGCTTCATCCCTTGGTCCTCTGTCTGCCAGCAGCCTGGGTCCTGCTGCCATTATTCCCATACACTTTCAGCACGGAGTGACTGCGGCTGGTGCAGAGGGAGGTGTAGAAGCCCTTAGGGGTGATCAGGGCCGGCAGCCACTGCTCATCTCTCTGATGGTGTTGTGTGAGCAGTGGCTCCAGTGCTGGCTGCGGGTGCGAGCGGGGCCAGCACTGGCAGTGGGTGTGAGCGATGGCTCCAGTGTGGACTGTGGCATACAGGAGCAAAGAATTTTCATTAACCACCAGAGACTCTCCCTGATGACAGTGACTGGTGCCCTCCTTGGTCACCTACCCCTGCTCACCTGCTCCACCATCTTGCTATGGCCAATGCCCACCATGGGTTGTGCAAGCCCCCTGTGGCCAGCACATGTCATAGTGACTGGTTGTTTGGTCTATTTGCATATTAGCCTTTTATTATATAGGATAATTCACATTTCTAATTTAGTGATAAAATAATTAAGTGTTTTCATATGTGATGAAGACCAATAGGGTTAGCTTAGGTAGCTACTTATTAATAAAGGAAGGAAGCAAATGGAATCAGGCATTAAATATAATAAACTAGAAGCTGAATACGAGGAAGCTATAGCATTCTTAGGCTTCCCAGGGGACTGTCACATTTTCCACAGAAGGAATTTAATACCTGAGCAATCCCAAGTATGCAGGAAGAATCACCCTGCAGTACAACCCACATAGGGTGATCATTAGTAACGGGATTATCAGGGGAGGAGTGGGGAAAATTCCTTTGTTAGGCTCATGTACAGTAGAAACCAATGGGGAGGTGAATTGAAGCAGCCCAACCTTGGAGCAAGTGCAGTAGGAGCCAAAATAGCAACATAAAGGGAAAAGGATTGGATTGCACAAGGAAGCACAACCTTGGATTACAGAAGGAGATTGTTTCCAGGCCCATTACAAACCTGGGAAAATCCAGGAGGTAGTTTGAATAGTTCGAAAGAAAGTCTGCTCATTCCAAAGACCAAGAAAATACATGGAGGATTTTCAAAAATTTCCAGGATTGCTCCTAGAGCCTGCCTGCCCTCTACATCCCTGAGGGCATAATATTTTCCTTCATTCCAACAAGTATTAAAAAAAACACATATTTTATTGATTTTTTTACAGAGAGGAAAGGGAAGGGATAGAGAGTTAGAAACATTGATGAGAGAGAAACATCAATCAGCTAGCAACCAAGGTACATGCCCTTGACCGCAATCAAACCTGGCAACTTTCAGTCCGCAGGCTGACACTTTATCCACTGAGCCAAACCAGTTAGGGCAATCCCAATAAGTCTTGCCACTATGGTTAAACTTCTCCATGTGTGTGTCCTTTGAAATTTCTTTCTTGCAACACTGCAAGAACCCATTTTCACCAGCAACAACAGAAGTCTGTAGGAAGAGAAGGTAGTATGCAATAATTAAATCTGAATCAATTCATATCTTAGTTTATTAAATCCTTTATTTGAATGTGCCATGTTTCTTTATTACTTATTTGGTATTTTATAGTGCAATATACCAAGGGAAAGCAATCAATGCAAATCTATTGATCAAAAATGAGTTAGAACAGAACAAAAAATTAAATAGTGTTTTACCTAAAAATAGTTTTTAGAGGACACTGATTAAATTCAGTAACTATTTGAGTCAAATGAAGTGAAATCATAGTGATCACAAGACAAAAAATGAAGAGATTTAAGTCAAGGAACTCTTCATAACTAAGAGTTGTTATATGTAAAATATTTTCTCAAATGCAAGAATCTAATCTCTGTAAAAGGTACATAGTAAATGATTTGTCATATTTTTATATATGTTTGAAATATTTCATGATATAAAAATATAAAATATAATTGAAAGACATAAAATAAAATTGAACAAATGGAAAGGTCTTTATGTTTTTGGACAGGAAAACTTATTAAGAAGTCAATTCTTCTAAAATAAACATATCTATCTATCTATCTATCTATCTATCATCAACCTATCTATCTATCTATTTATATCTATATACATATTGCAGTTTTAGTTAGAATCTCAATGTGCTAGAAATAAAAGAAGAAAAGGGACTTAATTGTTGGAGATATCAGTACATCAAAACCAAAAATACACTAAGCACACATCAATATGATATTGGTATAGAAGCAGACAAACCAGTTATAGGTATATAGTATTCATAAATAACTGTTATTAAAATGAGAATTTAATATATAAAATGATATATTCAATGGGAATGGATATTTCTTTTAAAAGTTCTGCTTTAATGGCTATCCACCTGGAAGAAATAAAATTGGAATCTATTTTATCCTCTACATAAAAATAAGCTCCAGTTGAATTATATATATAAAAGCCTATGTGACTGAATGACTGGTTGCCAGCCAGGCTGAGGGACCCTACCTGTGCACAAATTTGTGCACCTGGTCTCTAGTTTAAATATCAAAAAAAGAAAAAAGAATATTGATAGTTTTTAAAGTTTAGAAGTGTGCTTATAATATATACAATTTTTGCAAAATATTCTTTTCATTGAGGATATTTTTCCATTGATTTTTAGGGAAAGTGGAAGAAAGGGACAGAGAAAAATATGTGAGAGAAACACATCCATTTGTTACCTACTGCAGGAGCCTTGACCAGGGCCTGGGCTGGGGAGGAGCCTGCAAACAAGCTACATGTGAACCAGGGACCCTTTGGTCCACAGGCCAACGCTCTATCCACTGAGCCAAACTGACTAGGGCTGGCAAAACATTCTTAATCAAGACTGTAAACCCAAAAAACATATAAGAAAATATTGCCATAATTTATTATAGAAAAACTTAATGTTTAAAATTTTACACTATAGTATAAAATATGTCAATAACAAGATGATAAATGTAGACCGATATTTGTGACAAATTTGATATGCTAAGCCCTTGCCTCTCCTCTTCCTCCTCCCCTATTCTTCCCTTCACTATCCTTCTCTTCTCTTTTTTTCTGTTTGCTTGTTTTCTTCTTTCTTCTTTATTTCTAGTAGTGTAGATAATTATGGACATGCTAGAAACATCAAAGATGTGGAATTTCAAGTGGTTGATACTTAAAAAAAGGAAGGAAGGAAGGAAGAAAAATATAGCTGCAATTTTGAAAATGATACTTTCCACTACAGTCAATTACCATTACTTATATGAATTCTGAAATTTTAAAACTGGCTACACTTACTGTGTGAGGTTTTGAAATAAAATAAGGTAGTTAGTTTTAAAAATGCATCAGCAAATGAACCATAACTTCTGAAAACTGAAGAGTACTTCACTATATTTTTGCATCTGAGTATTCTCTGCTTTGAAACTACAAGTGTAAAGAATACAGTCATTTTTAAGATTACTTTCTGATTTTGCTTTTAAAATTAATTTCACTTTTATAAAAATGGAACATTTAGATATGAAGGAAATAAAATTTTTGTCCTTTGTAATAGTTGCTTCATTTTGCCTGTCTCCATTGGTTTTCTTTATTTACCTGTTTCAGGAATATTCAAAGGTAAACCAGATAGATTGCTATTCATTCATCAAAATGTTAAGGCACTTTCTTTTTTTTTTATACTTCAAAAAAATTGATAAACTATTTTTAAAAAGAAAAAATCCATAGGGTGGAAGGACTATAGAAAAGCACTAAAATTCAAACTTCCAGCTCTCCCTGTTTTGGCTCAGTGGATAGAGGAATTGGCCTGCGAACTGAAGGGTTCGATACTGGTCAAGGGCACATGCCTGGGTTTCCAGCTCTATCCCTAGCAGGAGATATGCAGGAGGCTGCCAATCAATAATTCTCTCTCATCATCTCTCTCTCTCTCTCTCTCTCTCTCTCTCTCTCTCTCTCTCTCTCTCTCTTCCTTTCTGAAATAACAAAAATATATTAAATACAACAATAAAACATCTCAAATCTTCAGTATGATGTGGAATTTGTTTTTTTCTTAGTAAGGCTTTTATACCCCTTTTTAAATTATACCAGCAATTAGCTGAGACTGGTTTGGCTCAGTGGATAGAGCGTCGTCTTCCGGACTGAAGGGTTCCAGGTTCGATTCCGGTCGGGGGCATGTGCTTGCTTGCGGGCACATCTCCACTGTGGGGCGTGCAGGAGGCGGCTGATTGATGTCTCTCTCTCATCGATGTTTCTGACTCTCTATCTCTCTTCCTTCCTCTCTGTAAAAAATCAATAAAATATATTTTAAAAAAATTATACCAGCAATTAACAAGTAAGAAAATTCGATGGGAAAAAATTGTTTTTAAATCAATCTCTTGTAAAGATATACTAGTTTTAAGATACTAGCAATCACCGCAAAAGATCACATTTCTTTTTTTTTTTAATCTGAAGGTTCTGTTTATATTTTATTGGTCCTGTTTATTTTTAAGATTATTGTTTTTATTTTATGGCTTTAGATAATATTACCCATCCATTTTAGAGATCTAAAGGTTTACAATATATAATACTAAAGATGCTTCAAATTTGGATTTTTAAATGTACTGCTGTTTAGGTTCCTGTGACATGTTCAAATTGTAGTTGAACTATACACATCTTAGGGGACATCCAAATTTAAACTCCATGAAATAGACATGAAATTGGGAACTCTGAATTTAAACTCTGGTAATTTGAAATCCTTAGAGAGTCAATCCTCTAGAATTAAAACATTTTTTGGAGGAGTGCAGCAGTGATACATTTTTGAGTTACAAGACTTTTAATTTTATCATTTTAGCTCTTTTGACAAGAATCTTTCCCACCTCTTCTCTATCTTAAGCAGTGGATACCTGACCTAAGAAAATAATTTTTCCTCTACTAAAATTTCCCCCCCCCCTTTGAGTATTGTATATTTCTAAAAGCATTTGAGTTTTATCTTAAAAATGTTCTTATATATGTAAGTTCCTTATGAATCAGCATATCACAATTATTTATTGAAAATATTTTATATGCTGGACATTATCATAATACTAAGTGCTTTTTACAAATTTCATTTACTCTTTATATTTCAGTAAAGTAGGTGTTAAAATCTGTTTTAGAGAAGAGGGAAGTAAGGTTCTGAGATCTGAAGTTTATGAAGGTCATACAAAGAGCCAGGATATAAACCTAGCTGTAGAATATTATCTACTACAGCTAAAAATTACTAAGAGACATTGTAAGAAACAAAATAAAAAAATCAAATTAAACATTAATTTTTCAGAGAAATTCTTCTCCATGGTTTCCTCATGCTCCTACATGCCTTTACTGGTTTCCTCTTGCCTCTTACATGCCTTTACTGGTTTCCTCTTGTTTCTACACGCCTTTACTGGTTTCCTCATGCTCCTACATGCCTTTAATGGTTTCCTCTTGCTCCTCCATGCCTTTACTGGTTTCCTCTTGTTCCTACATGCTTTTACTGGTTTCTTCATGCTCCTACATGCCTTTACTGGTTTCCTCATGCTCCCAAATGCCTTTACTGGTTTCCTGGGGCTCCTACACGCCTTTGCTGCAGTGCCTGTCCTTACCCAGGCCATTTCTCAGTCTTGTGTTTGCAGGAAACCACCTTGAAGGATGGGTGGTGCCTCCACTTTGAACAATGAGCAGGCTTTCTAGGAAAGCAGTGGATCCCCCAATTTCAGGGTTCTTTTCCTGTATTTGCAGCCTCTTATCATTGTTCCTTGCACTTAATGAGCACTCCGGATTTGTTTGATATGAGGGATAGAGGACAAAGAGTAGGTTATTAAAAAAAAATGCCAGGAATGATGTCTCCCAATACTATGTCTGTGACCCTTGTTATTTAAAACAAAACACTTAACTTCCATAGAAACATATGTGAGTGTCTACAGTGTGCCTGGTGCGTGTTCATTCTTTTTGTTGTTTTACCCCTTGCAAGAACACTTTAGATGAGTAATCATTTTTTTTTATCAAGAAATGCAGAATAAAAAAGAATCTTCAAAGCCAAGGGCCCAGCAGATGCTTGCTTCTGAAATATATGCAGTATAAATCGGAGGGAGATCCCGTCATAGCAAAGGACTGCACATGATTGGGCAGATATCACTTATTGTACATCATGTTCGGGCCATTTGCACCTCATAATTCTTATGAAAGTGGCTTTACCTTGACCAGAAACAATGCTCCAAATACGAGTCCAGGTCTCAGGGTACTAAATCCAAGTCAAGATAGATGCCCAGATAAATGTTTTATTTTTTAAATTTTTAAAAAATATTTTTTATTGATTTTTTTTTTTTTTTTTACAGAGAGGAAGGGAGAGGGATAGAGAGTTAGAAACATGGATTAGAAAGAGGCATCGATCAGCTGCTACTTGCACGCCTCCTACTGGGGATGTGCCCACAACCCAGGCACATGCCCCAGACCGCAATGGAACCTGGGACCCCCCCTAGTCCACAGACGGACGCTCCATCCACTGAGCCAAACCGGATTCAGCAGAGATACATGTTTTAAAGGAGCACAAGAAGGACTGCAACTAAGCCAAGCCCCCCATTTCTTTGTTGCTAGGCGTCTGAGGCTGGTGGTTTCCCCAGGGTCAGCCTCTCAATCACGATTTCTAGCCGCCTCCTCCCCGCATCCCCCCTCCACCCCAGGCACCAGCATCTTCCTCTTTCCCAGGAGTCTTCCCTGGGGATAACGGGACTCTCTCTACACACACAGACCTAAAGCCCGGGGGGACTGATGATGGATATGTAAGATCCAAGAGGAAAGGCAATTTAGGGGAGAAACACAGGTAAGACAGGGTAGGGTCAACCCCGAAAGAAAACCCAGCTGCCCTGGTAAGAAAACGCGTGCCACCCAAGCCCACCGCTTCGGCCTCGGAACGCGCAGGGTCACTAGGCAACGGCGTTGCCGTGGTAACGCGGGACGCTCAGAGGGCGCCCGTGGCGGCCAGTCGCTGGGGCAGCCCTGCCTTGGCTGGCCTGGTGGGGGCGGGTGATGGAGTGACAGGCTCTCGCGACAGCTGCGAGGGGTCGTTGGCAGGCATCCTCGCCGTTGTTCCTGGGGACCCGGTGGACGGGAGAAGGGGGGGGGGCGCGGCCCAGAGCGCCCCGATGGCTGCTCAGCAAGGGGTGGCCGCCTCGCCGCTGCGGGCTCTGGAAGAAGCCTTGGGCATGGGCCTGACCGGCCCGGACGCCGCGGACGTGGCAGAGGGCACCTACTACCTGGAGCGTATCCTTCCCGCCGGGGGTAACCGGTGGGGGGGGGGGCGGGGGGGCGGGGCCCGCGCTCTCCACCGCGGGGCGCCCTTGGGGGTTGGCACCCAGACCCTGCCCAGTTGGATGGCCAGCTCGCCCTTTCCGCCACCGAAACCCCCTTCTTGTATACAGTTGCCAGAGGAAACTTCGGGTACGAGTTTGGCGTGAAGGTGGAACAACGAATCGACCCAGCCTTGGTGTGTGTGGGCTTAGTGTTGCCCCCAAGCTTTCTGAATGTCAGGAGGAATGAATGGGTCCAGAAAGTTTGCAGACCAGGGGATCCTCTCTGCCTTTGGGCTTTTAAGGAGCTGAAGCTCAGAGTATACCACCCGTATTCCCATGCTTAAAAAGATTTATTTTGATAGCATCAACTTCCTGGGTAGTTTCATTTTTTTTAAAAATAGTAAATACGTTTTTTTCTTCTTCTTTAAGCAATAATATAAATAATATCCCGGTGAGTTGACAGGGCTCAGAGGTGTTGAGAGAAAGCCAGAAAGTGATGAGTGATTATCAATGGAAATAGCAAAAAAAAAAAAAAATTAAAAAAAATTGAATAGCCATATGTCGATAAATTGACTATTTCTTGGGTCAAACTTTTGGGCTCCCTTCGATCCCTGGAGGGTTATGAGTGGCAACAGATCGATGTTTCTCTCTCTCTCTCTTTCTCTCCTTCTTTCTAATATCAGTAAAACTAAGATGAGTATTAAAATACGCAGATGAGTATTTAATATCCTAAAATGAGTATGAAAATACTACGACAAACTTTTCAGCGCTCCTCTACGCATATAGATGAATTGTACTGATGGGAGGTTTCATGCTAGTGAATGGTAACCAGGCATCTTAACATTTTTTTTTTTGTCTCCCTTGAGTTGATTTCTGTAATACATAGTTCATTGTTAGCTTGAGGCAATCACGAGGTAACTATTTGCGATATTTTTGTGTGAAATTAATGGTGGGACTCCAAGGTAGCACCGATTTCAGCAATGCCATCCGTGTTCAGTAAGCTGGCAGGGACATCACTGAGTCACAAGTGCCAGCATGTAGCATTTTTGCACAAAACCGATCAAGACTTCTCTTGGTAATCACACTTGCACGTATAAGCAACTCCAGGTTTTCATCATTTTATTGCCTCTTCTGGGAATTACCTAGGCCCTTTGCTTTTCTTGCATCTCTCTTTGCTTGATTGACTACTGTTCTGGCTTTCAACCAAAGAGTAGTCAGGGGATAAGAAATCTGTAGTACATCTAACCAGTCAATTTTTCTGCATTCAGTGCAGCGCGCAGGTAAGGTTTAGACATGGGAGAGACCTAACTCTTAGCGCGAGGGTTACTCTGAATGCCAAGTATGCCTGTATCCCTGAACTCTCCTAACATGCATAATTAAGAGTTGACTGTATAATGTTATTTGACATTGTTTCTTAAGGCAATTATGATAGTTGCTGAAGTGAGACTTTCTTGGGTTTAAAGTCTTTAGCTCTCAGGTAATTTAATTGAGCTATTGCAGCGGATAAATAAAAGTTATAATAAGCACAAATGAATCAGAAATCCAATGTTCTCTACTTTGCACGTACACTTTATCACTTCTAATCTACGGCGTCTAGGGTTGGACTTTATTTATGACTGAACAGATGCTCTTAGAACACCAGACAACAAGCCATCAATATTGAGCAAGGCTTTGAAAGATGTTGACTCAAATTCTCCAGCAGATCGGCTTTTTCTTTGCTTTTAAACACTGACGCATGGAGAACATGTACCCATGAATGTGGCCCAAACCAGAAACACAGCCAGGATCCATAATGGGGGGAAGGGCTTCATCAATAAAGACCCCACGTTCTAAACAACAGGGGAGAGACTGTATTCAGGAAAAAAAAAGATTTCTTTCCCTGGCAACACCCCTCCTTTGTAACCTCCTCGCCATAATAGTGACACCTGTTTCTCTTCTGAAGCTCTTCGCAATATCATTGCTTTTATGTCTTAAACTTTCAAAAGATGAGATACAGCTATACATGGCATAGTCCTTACTTAGCTATCACCAGGGCCTTAAGAAATGTGGTCATGGAGTGCCTAAGTCCTTTGGAGAACACTTCATGAGAAAGGTATTTGCAGCATTGTGGAATATAAGGAGAGACTTTAAGTAATCTGTAAAGGGCCACATAGATGTCTCCAGAATTTGTAAAGAAGGTTCGTTGTCTTCCCCTCCCCCCTTGATTTTTTCCTTCATCATTTATTCCTCAGATACCCTTTCCCACTTCTCTCTCCCTCCTCCCACAATCACCACACTGTTGTCCAGGTCTATGAGTTTTTTTCTCTTTTTTCTTTTTTGCTCAATACCTCTTCTCTCTCCCCACCCCCACCCCCATAGCCTGCAAGCCATCAGCCTGCTCTCTCTATGAGTTTTTCCTCTAGTTTGCTTATTCGTTCATTTTGTTTACCCTCTGGGATGGCACAGCTAGACCTGGAGAACATTATGCTAAGTGAAACAAGCCAGTCAGAGAACAACAAGGACCATATGATTTCACTAATATTTGGAATTTAAAAAATATATATTTTATTGATATTTTTGCAGAGAGGAAGGGAGAGGGATAGAGAGTTAGAAACATTGATGAGAGAGAGACATCGATCAGCTGCCTCCTGCATGCACCACACCAGGGATGTGCCCGCAACCAAGATACATGCCCTTGACCAGAATCAAACCTGGGGCTTTTCAGTTTGCAGGCCAATGCTCTATCCACTGAACCAAACCGGTTTTGGCAATATTTGGAATTTCATGCAGGTTGATTGTCTTTTGCAAATGAATCCTCTATTAGAAACCAATACAACTCCTGTGAGGTTCGCAGTTGCAGTAGTTACCACGGGCTGCCTACGAACATGTGGCCGGAGACATTTGGGAAAGCCCAGGTCCAGTGGGAGAAGCTGACAGGAATGAATGGTAGTAAGAACGCTAAGGCTGAATGGATTCTGTTGCTGCCTGTCTAGACTAGAAAGACCTTGCTCAAGGAATGGAATGCATGACTTTAGGAAAGGGAGGCCCACAGAATGTCGTTTTTGTTAACTCCCCGCTTTGTGGTGATTCTCTGCTCCCCAATTAGCCTTTGGTTATTATATCATCTTCCCAGGCGTTCCAACACTAAGAACTTGGCCCATGAGATTGTGGACATAAATAAGTTTACTGGCGACTGAAAAGGTGTCTTCTGCCCCCAACAGCAGTCTCGGAACAGCGATTTCCGAGGATTAAGTGAGTTAAGTCTGTCCTTCGAGGCAGCTCCAAACTTAACTGTGCATGCAAGTTGCAAAATTAAGGAATCCAGGCCCTGAAATATGGTGATCACACCAAATCAATACTCATCTAAGATGCATGCTTGTCTTTTTTAAGTGACATTCCTAGCCAGGCTTTCATTACAATAGTGGGATGTTCACTCATAACTTTAAGTAAATTTGAACTTTCATCATTTAAAAATATTTTCTTCCTCTTCTTAACATTTTACAATGTCTTCTCTCTGCTATGTTACTTCTCCGGAATGTTTGTAGTATTGGATGAAAAGATATTGTAAACTTCTCAGTATTATCGTTATGTATTCAAGTTGAGTCTTTCTTTTTTAAAAAAAATATTTTTTATTGATTTTTTACAGAGAGGAAGGGAGAGGGATAGAAAGTCAGAAACATCAATGAGAGAGAGAGACATCAATCAGCCGCCTCCTGCACGCCCCCTACTGGAGTTGTGCCCGCAAGCAAGATACATGCCCCTGACCGGAATCGAACATGGGACCTTTCAGTCTGCAGGCCGACGCTCTATCCACTGAGCCAAACCGGTCTCAGCTTTTTTTTTTTTTAAATGAGTATTTCTTATTATCATTGCAATACTGAATTTGTATACAGGTACTTAGAGGCACCCTACATACAGTCAAAAAGGAGAGACCATCCGTATGTAGAATCTAGACCAGCAGGCATGTTACTAAGCTCAGGGTGCTGAGTTTTACATGCAGGAAAGTCCTAGGCTATTTGGAGAGAGAAAAAAAAAATGTGTTTTGTTCTGTGTCCTCTAGTTGCAGCAAACTTTAATGTGCATATGAATCAAAGATATGGTTCTTTAAGTGAAGGTTCCAGTTCAGGGCTGAGACTCTGCATTGCTAACAAGCTCACATGGAATGCTGGCAAGAACTGTAACCGGAGTAGCAAGGCTGTATGCAGACATCTTAACCTTTTCCCTTTATATTTTCAGGCAGAGGTACAACAGGTTGATATCTTTGTGCATCTACTGGCTTACAAGCTGGGAAACTTACACCGCCGCCCACTGTGTGAGTCTGACATGAGTCAGCTCTGTGGAAAGAAAGGCATTTTCCAGCTCTAGAAGCAGAAGATGCGCAGCAGCTGTCCAGGGCAAGGGTGGCCAACACATTTCCATTCTGGGCAAGGGGCAAGGCGACGGAAATGGCGGTGGCTTCCCGGTCAGCGTGTTAATGAGAATCTGGAGGCCTCAAGGAGACTTGATGGGGAAGCCCACAGGAAGCAAACACTGGGGGAAGCGGTAGCCAGCATGCCGGTTATTTCCCGTCTTTGGTTTACTTTATTCCGTGAATTTGCTTTATTCAAAGTGGAATTCCTAAGAGAGGGAACACAACTATGGTGCTGGCTATTGACAGCACTTTTATTTCCATTTCGTCAGGAAAATGTTGATTAGGGAGTATCCAGCCTAGATTTTCCATTGCCTTTGTGTTCATTGGCTCCGCATTGATGGCAAAGATTACAAAGCAATTTCTGGCTATAGCAGCTTTGGGAAATCATGTGAAATAGAATTAGCTATATGTTTCCCTCCAGTTCTTGCTCGAGATGCTGGCCGTGATCCCTACCTATAAACGCGGTCGTGGGGGAGACGGGTGTGTGAGCACCGTCGGATGCTGCTCCTGTCTGAAAATTGTTTACTTCTTCCTGGCTGCCGTCCCTTTGCAGAACCTTATTTGTGACAGTGTCATCGCAGGTGGCACTCGGAGCTCTGCCCCACTAGACCAGCATGAAATACTTCTCACGCCGAAACCGGTTTGGCTCGGTGGATAGAGCAGCGGCCTGTGGACTGAAAGGTCCCGGGTTCGATTCCGGTCAAGGGTATGTACCTTGGTTGCGGGCACATCCCCAGTGGGGGGGTGTGCTGGAGGCAGCTGGTCGATGTCTCTCTCTCTCATTGATGTTTCTGACTCTCTATCCCTCTCCCTCCCTCTCTGTAAAAAATCAATAAAATATATTTAAGAAAAAGAAAGAAAGAAAAATACTTCTCATCCTCTCAGGCTTCCTGCTATTGTGTCTTCGGTGGCACTGTGGTGTGGGTCGGGCTTCCTGGCAGTTTCGGTGTGGGTGCCTCTTGTCCTGTTTCCTGATACTACCAGGAGGGTCAGGATCTAGTGAAGATTCTGCTAGTGCAGAAAGTGCCCGTGAGTTCACCTGTGTTGGCTGAGTCCCAGGGAGCTGAGTCATGCTGTGCAAACTCACACATACTATTCCATTCCTTCCAGGGCGAGGGAGATGTGGAGAAGTGGGAGCCTGGTCCGAGTCCAGGCTATGCCTCTAGGACACAGAACCTGGCCTGGAAGTAAGCAGGGTGGTGGACGGTGGCTGCAGACGGGGCGGGAAAGGGGAGCCACAGGCGGTCGCCTCGGCAAGAGCAGGCAGGAAAGCAGGCCCAGTACAAGTGTCAAGTCAAGCTCACACAGGCGGGCAAGACCCAGGCTGGGAAAACGGGGAATTTCGGAACTGGAGTTCAGTGATGCTCTTTGAAGGGATGCTAGGTGGATAAAGGGAAGGGAGCTTTGTAAGGGCCCAGAGTCAGCTTGGCATTAATAGACTGATTTTAAGCCAGATGCCAGCTGCTTATTCTATGGTGGGAAAAACATTCCAGGAGAATTGTGACCAGCTTAATGGGAGAGACATTTCCTGGAGAGGAGGCTCATCCAGGAGATTTGGTTGCTGTGGTTCTACCTTTCCTGGGAAACTTCCTCATCTGTGAAGGCTTTATCGTCCAGACCAGTGGTTCTCAACCTTCCTAATGCCGCGACCCTTTAATACAGTTCCTCATGTTGTGGTGACCCCCAACCATAAAATTATTTTTGTTGCTACTTCATAGCTGTAATTTTGCAACTGTTATGAATTGTATCTGTGTTTTCCAATGGTCTTAGGCGACCCCTGTGAAAATGTTGTTCGACCCCCAAAGGGGTCGCGACCCACAGGTTGAGAACCGCTGTTCCAGACAATTCTGATGACTTGTCTATTTCCACTCTGGCGATTCCGCCTCTAAAGCAGCGCTGTCCATACGGAGTGTTCTGTCAGAATCTTTTTTTAAAATATATTTTATTGATTTTTTTACCGAGAGGAAGGGAGAGGGAGAGAAAGTTAGAAATATTGGTGAGAGAGGAACATCGATCAGCCGCCTCCTGCACATCCCCTACCAGGGATGTGCCCACAACCAAGGCACATGCCCTTGACTGGAATCGAACCTGGGACCCTTCAATCCACAGGCCGACGCTCTATCCACCGAGCCAAACCGGTTTCGGCTCTGTCAGAATCTTTACGCTATCTTTCTGGCATTCTGAGGGCCAAGGGGATCCATATCTATACACTCTACAGTGTCCTCTTCATGAGAATCTGGGAGTGTACGTTATTCATTCTTTGGAACCAGAAATTGCCGTACATCTGCTGAGAAATTCATCTGTTTTCATTGGATGGATACTGAGTTTGTATCTGATTATGTCCTCCCTTTCACACTGACTGCTGGGAAGCTGAGAATCAAACCTGTGGCCTACTTTTCAGGAAATTATGAGACTCATGGCATGTACTGCATCTTTATCTTTCTTTCTGCTTAGGTCCTTTTTTCTCCAATTTTTATATGCATTCATTTTTATGTCATGTAATGTATGCATATTTGTAAATTGTCACAGTATAATTTTGGGATTCATTCATGCATTTGTCCATGTGGTGCTAGCCAGATAGGCAGATGCATGCCAACATACATGCCAGTGCACAGTTATTTCTCAGCAACACTGAAACATCACATTTCAGCTGAGTTACTTGTGGGAAGATCTTCTGTTCAAGTCACATCTTGGATACTAAACATATCAATCAAGGAGGATACAGTTCCTATTTTTGGGTTTTTGTCCTTTTCCTGATTTTTTGTCTCATTAATCTCTTGGCCTTGCTTAATATAATTTTGGGGTCCCTAGACCTTTTGTACTTCTCCCTTCTTTAAGGAATTCACATTGAGCTATTTAGCTGTCCATACTATTTCTTCAGAGTTTGGAAAACAACTAGGTTTGAGTTTTTTACCTAGGATATTGGCAAAAATTGCACATTTTTATTATGTCACTATAGAAATAATATGGCTTAGTTGAAAATTCCTGACATTTATATTCAAGAAATGTGTCTTTGTCACTCAAAACTATGTGATTTTGGGAAAATCTATTAATATGTTTGATTCAGGTTTTTTTTTTTCAATTGGATTCAGTTTTTTTTTGAAGTTGAGTATATCTGTGCCATTCAATCTCATAAGGTTGTTATGAGAATAAATATGATTATGTTCCATGTGATAGTACTTTTTAAGTTTTACAAAATAATAGCTGTTTTTTCTTAGTCTCCTTTGATTGTGTGGAAACAGAATATTTTACTAGTGATTAAAATCCGTTGCTTAGATTATTTTCGGGATAGAGTATTCAGATGTTATATATTTCCAAAGCTTTTAGAACAAATCACGTTTTTCCTCTACATATTGCTGTTTTACCACCTTTGCTTTCACCTTTCTTCCTCACAATAATTTGTTAGCAGTTGTTTTATTTGCAATTATCAAGTCCATCCAGATAACTATAGAATATTTACTTTTTTTGTGGAATTTTTTATGATATGAACAGTGATGAAGGACAGCATTGCTTTTTGGGAGACTTAATGACAGGTGATTGCTTACAAAATCAATTTCTAGTAGTTGTCTCTCAGAAGAGAGCATACTTTTCCATAAAAGAGAGTCTGACTTTTATTTTTTGCAACAGCATAGATAGACCTAGAGATTATTATGCTAAGTGAAATAAGCCAGTCCTAGAAAGACAAAAACGGTATGATCTCACTTATATGTGAAATCTAATGAACAAAATAAAAGGACGAACAAGATAGAAACAGAGGCATGGATACATTGAACATTCTGATAGCTGTCAGAGGGAAGGAGGGTACGTGGGGACTGGACAAAAGATGAAGAGATTAACCAAAGGACATATTTGCATAACCTCTGGACACAGACAACAGTATAGTGATGGACAGAGGGAAAGGGGGTGGGGAGAGAATTAGGTGGAGGGGGAAATATCATCAACAATAAAAATAAAGATATTTAAAAAAGACTGATTTCCTGTATCTGATGTTTGGGAAATTTTATCTCATTAAGTGAAAGTGTGGCAGGTAAATATAAATTTAGAAGGAGGAAGATTTAGAATGCTTTCATCCATTTACCTTAACATATGGGGGAACTGGGCCATGGGAGACTTACGAGAATTTTTCCACAGGTACTCATCTCTTTCCAGAATGTGGACAGTAATGACAAACACTGTCTATAGCCTTTACTGTAAGCCATGCACTGTGCTAAATGATTTACATATGTTAATTCCTTTACTACCCTTGAAAGCCTATAAGGTACTATAGTAGCCAGCCTGCAAAATAATGCCCAGTGATTCCCACCTGCTGGTATAAATGCTCTTGTATAGTGTCCTCACACTGAATAGGGTTGACCTGGGTAACCAATGGTATGTTGAATATATGCTCCTATGGCTGTTCATAAAAGAAATTGTGGCTTCCACTTTGTTTTCTTATTGATTATTCTGGAGGTAGCTAGCCACCACATCTTAAGGAGATTTAAGAAGCCTGTGGAGAGATCCACATGGGAGAATCTGAGTCCTCCACACAACAATATCAGTGAAGCTTCAGGAAATAGATCCTATTCCCTCAGTTTAGCTTTCATGTGACTACAACCCTGACTGCCTCCTTAACTGAGACTTCATGAGTCACCCCAAATAAAAATATTTCAGCTAAACCACTATTGAATTCTTGATCACAGCAAAGATGAGATAATGGATGCTTATTGTGTTGTTGTTTTTTTTAAACCCAAAGTTTTTTGGAAGTTTGTTATACTGCAATACATTAAAAAAAATACTGATTTTGGTACCTAGAAATGAGGTTCTAACTTAAGAAAGACCTGAAAGTATCAGAGTGGCTTTGCAAAACAGCATTGGGCACATTTGGAAGAACTTTAAGTAGCATGTTAGTAAAAGGTAGGTACTTCACTCTTGGTATTCAATAAGGGTGAATTTCTGGTTAGGAGATGGATTGTAGACATGCAACTTGTGTGTGTGTGTGTGTGTGTATGTTTGCTTAGTCTACTGTGAATTACTCATTTTTTTATCCTAAATTACTTTTCACCATATTTTTGGGAGAGACACTCATGTTTGACCATAAAATACAGCTCTTTGATAGGTACCTGGGTCCTAAGTGCTGGTTATGTATCTCTTCAAATAATAAGACAAATACTAAGGAGTTATTTCTTATGATGAGGCTGAGTAGCAAGAATATATTACATACATACATAAATGAATGAATGAATGAATGAATAAATAAATAAATAAATAAATAAATAAATAAATAAATGTATTTCCTATCTTTAGAGGTTTAGAACTATGTGGAAAATAATTGACAAAAGCCTGAAGTGTTTCCATACACAGAAAACCCATACAGAACGACAGGAGAGGTAGTAGTGCCTAGTGAAACTGGAGTTTCTGGGGCTTATTCGCAGGTTTGTTAGGTCCTTGCTGTGCAGTCTGTGCCTTTGAGCCTGATCTGTGAAATGGAGATACTGCTGGTTCCAGCTTCATACATAGGATGAGGATGAAATGAGTTAATACATGTACTAGTAAAACCCTTAGGACAGCATCTAGCCTCTATTAAATACTATGTTGTCAGTTCTTATTATAAACAACATAAGTTGTTATATGCACCTTCAGCTAACTCTTGGAAGACAGAATAGCAGAGACAATTTCTTATAATCAGCAGCAAAATGAAAACTAGGCTAATATCATCTTTGATTTTCATAACCATTACTGTGCATTAAAGTGTTCAATACCTTTTAAACTTGGCATAACTAGCTCTGAACATTGGAAGAGAAAAGTAAACAAGGCAACTGTAGAAGTTTTCATTTGTAATTAGACTAACAATTTTAAAAGTTACAGCAGTGTTGTTAGAATTTTAATTAGAATAATTTCTGATGTTTTAATGCTTATTTCTTGATAATTTATGTACTGAATTATGATTACGGTATAAGTTTTTATTTGCTTGAAAATTAGCCTGCCTTTCCTGAGAAGAGGATTTAATTTTAAAATTGAGAAATGCATATAAGAAAAAAGTGGAGATTTAAATAGCTTTCATTGATGAAAATTTTGAAATGTATTATCTCACCAAGTTGGTGAGACAATTAGATCTCCCACTTCTAGGAAAAATCAGTTTTAAAAGTAAAAATTTTGTTCCATATGTTTTGAGATTAAAACTTGACAAGATGTTCAGAGGTCACCATAACTGAAGCATCTGAAGATGATTACGAATATGAAGAGGTAATTATTTATTTGTTTATTTCAATCTTTATTGTTGAAATTATTACAAATGTCCCTCTTTTTTGCTCCCTATTGCCCCCCTCCATCAGGTTCTTGCCCCAGCCCAGGCTTTCGCCACCCTATTGTCTGTGTCCATAGGTAAGCCTAAGCAACTGGCCAACTGGCTGACTGGCTTACCAGCTGGGGCTGGTAGTTATGATGTACACTGACCACCAGGGGGCAGACACTCAACAAAGGAAATTCCAGTGACAGCAACATTGCAGAGTGCCCTCTTGCACCCCAGGATCCCTCAGGGAATGTCAGACTACTGGTTTCAGTCCCCAAAGGTCAGGTCTAGGGACCCCACCAGTGCACGAATCCATGCACTGGGTCTCTAGTATGCATATAAGATCTTTGTTTAATCTCCATTAGCGCCCCCCCCCCACTTTCCTCTGAGAATCATCAATATGTTCTGTTTCCATGCTTCTGATTCTATTTTATTCATCAGTTTATTCTGTTCATTAGATTTCTTATTTGTTTATTTTGATTTTTAGATTCAATTATTGATAGGTATGTATTTGTTGCCATTTTGTTGTTCATTTTTTATCTTTTTCTTCTTCTTATATAATACCTTTCAAAATTTTATAAAATACTGGTGCTGAAGAACTTTAGCTTTTTCTTATCTGTGAAGCTCTTTATCTGACCCTCAATTCTAAATGATAGCTTTGCTGGGTAGATTAATCTTGGTTATAGGTTCTTGTTGTTCATCACTTTGAATATTTCTTGCCACTTCTTTCTGACCTGCATAGTTTCTGTTAAGAAATCAACTGATAGTTGTATGGGCATTCCTTTGTAGGTAAATAACTGCTTTTAAGATTCTCATTTAGCCCTTGGCATTTTAATTATGATATATCTTAATGTGGTCCTCTTGTAGGTTCCTTTTGTTTGGGACCCTCTGTGCTTTCTAAGCTTGTAAGTCTCTTTCTTTCACCAGGTGGGGGAAGTTTTCTGTCATTATTTCTTCAAATAGGTTTTCTTTATATGGCACTCTATTTTCTTCTGGCACCCCCATAATGTGAATGATAGTTCACTTGAAGTTGTCCCAGAGGCTCCTTACACTATAGTCATATTTTTGGATTCTTTATTCTTTTTGCTCTTCTGATTAAGTGTTTTTTGCTTCCTCGTTAATTTGATTCTCAGAATCCTCTATTCCAGTGGTCAGCAAACCATAGTGGTGGTCAGCAAACTGGTTTGCTGCTCTGTTGACTAATGAATTTGCTGACCACTGCTCTACTCTACTATTGAATCCCTACATATTTTTCTTTTTCCACTCTGTGTATGCTTGGTTTCTAACTGGTCCTTTTCCATATTTTTTTGAGGTTTCTAGAAGATTCTTGAGTAACTCTATAACCATAATTTTTAACTCTATATCCAGTAATTTATTTTCTTCTATTTCTTTCATTTGTGACATGTTTCTTTGTCTCTGCATTTTGGCTGCTTTGCTCTGTTGCTTTCTATTTATTGGGTAGAGCTACTATCTCCTTGAGTTGGTAGTGTGGCCTTGTGTAGGAGGTGTACTATAGGACCCAGTGGCTCATCCTCCAAAATCAGCTAAGCTGGGAGCTCTAAGTGCACCTCTTTGTGGGCTATGAACACAGTCTTGTTGTAGTTGAGCCTTGATTGCTGTTGGTGTCACTGGGAGGAGTTTTACTCTAGGCCAATTGGCTGTGAGGACCAGCTACAGCTACAGTGGGAGAATTGCTGTGCAGGAGACACTCCTAAGGAGCAGGATTTGCTTCATTGGGGCTTTGCAGCTCCTTGAGTGTCTCTTATGGATGTGTAGAGTTGTAATCTGGTATGTTCTGACACTGACCACTGAGAACAGTGGCTCTTGCGTCTCTGGGGAGGTGCAAAGTTGGGGATTGCCTGGGGCCACCCAGTAGGAGCTACAGAGAGATCTGCAGATTCCTCCTCTTTGTATGGGGTTTGGAAGTGCCCAGACAAGGCCCAGCTGTGAGGCAAGGCAGGCTGGTGCTTGTGCTGGGTCTTGGGACTTTTATTGATAGGTTTGGGGCTCCCTGACTCAAATGCAACTGTTTTGAACAAGGACAGGCCATTCATGTACAAGAGCTGCTGCACAGTGTGTGTGAGGTTGTACATTGGATGAGGCAGAGCCTTAGAGAATCACTAGGCAGAGCAACCTGAAATGGCTGCCAGTCAGCCTTGCTACTGGGATTCCCTAGGACTCTGCCTCATCCAGTGTACGACCTCACAGCATAGGAACAATGATCCCTGTGAGCATCTCTGTCTGGGAGAAAGCTGCCCCTGAGTTCTTGCCTAGATGCCAGATAATCCAATTTCTCCTCATGTGTGTCTGTGTTCCCCACAACCTCACCCTGGTCCTGGAGCTCAGAGGAAGCAGGACCTTGTAAGTTCAGTTCTTGGTGTCAGCATTTTAAGAGGAACAGTTGGGTGTCTAGCAGCCTGAATGTCACTGTGCCCCAATCTGTACTCATTTTTACAAACTATAATTCTTATTGCCTCTGGGACTTCTTTCCCCAGCCCTGGAACCTCTTACTCCTCAGTGCGGCCTCTGCAGAGATGATCTCCCTCCCAATTAAAAAAGTTCACCAGCCCGTTTTTCATCTCTATACTTTTTACCAGTCTCAGTGTGCTTTCCTCTCTACTTCTCTAGTTGTAGGACTTCCATTCAGCCAACTTTCCAGTGATTCTGGATGATGGTTGTTCTGTATTTTAGTTGTAATTTTGATGTAGTTGTGAGACACGACAAGTACAGACATTTACCTACAATGCCATCTTCAAATTCAGTCTTTTTTTTTGGTTATTTTTGAGTACTCTGTAAATTCATTATGGTTGTTCTTGAGACATATTTATTCCTTTATTCCTTAAGAGTTGCTAGTTTAAAAAATACACATATATTTTTATTGATTTAAGAGAGGAAGGGAAAGGGAGAGAAATGGAATCATCAATGATGCTCCCTACTGGAGATAGAACTCACAACCTGTACATGTGCCCTGACTGAGAATGGAACCCTGATCTCCTGGTTCATACATCAACACTCTACCACTGAGCAATGCCGGCTGGGTAAGAGTTGTTAGTTTTTTTATCCATATCAGCTCGTTAAGAATGAGGGATGAAAATTCTCATAAAAATTTAGATTGATAAAACATTTGTTCATTTGTACTTTCTTATTAATTGTCCTTCAGAGTGAACTCCTTATAACCTACCTTCTGGATCCATACAGAATGTCTTCTCTAATAGGCATTTATCATAATCCAATCTGCTCTTGGTCGAGTTTCCCAAATTTCTACCACCTAGCTGGAGTGCAGATCTTATGCTTCCTTCCAACTTAACTATACTTCTGTCTAATGTGCTTACTGTCTAAAACCTTTCCTTTAATTCACTGCTCCAGTGGGATCTATCGTTATTCCTAAGACTTGGAGGCTAGAGACTCCTGGGATGCAGAAAATGTGAATGAAACTGTGTGGATGCAGGCCTAGCAATTTCTGGCCTGGGAAAGCAGGAGACAGGACAAATACAGAACACAGACTTGTTATTACTGCTGGTATAATGGGGATTATATTGATACATATCACATGAAATTACTGAATAATAGTAAAGGCCTTAAACTGGGATAAGCACATAAGCATGCAATTTGTGTTAACTATCCTTAATATAATTATTAGATTTGATTATATTCTTCCAATAGCTTAACATTCAAACAGTAAAATTTATTTTATTTACTTTTTATTTTTAAAAATATTATTTATTGATTTTCCACAGAGAGGAAGAGAGAGAGATAGAGAGCTAGAAACATTGATGAGAGAGAAACACTGATCATCTGCCTCCTGCATGCCCCCCACTGGGGATGTGCCCATAACCAAGGTACATGCCCTTGACCAGAATCAAACCTGGGACCTTTCAGTCTGCAGGCCAATGTTCTATCCACTGAGCCAAACCAGTTTTGGCTATTTTATTTTTAAAATAAAGTAGAGGTGTGTAGTTGCTAGTAGTAGTTAAGAAAGAATAATGAGAGAGAAAAATCCGGGGTGAAGAGAGAATGGTAGCAGTTAGATGTCCTAACATTTCTTTCAGCACAGTTGTTAGTCTACATTTGTTATTATAGTTAAACTAGAAGCCTAGTACATGAAAATTCATACACTGGAGGGAGAGGTCCCTTAGCCCAGCCTGCCTCCTCTCACAGTTTGGGAACCCTTAGGGATAGGAGGCGACCCAGTGATCAGGGGAGGGTGATGTCCCCATCACACCTCTGCTGCTGCCACTGCCAGCAGCGCAAGCCCCAGCTGGCTCTGGTTACCTGAGTCTCAGGTAACCCTGGGAGGCTGGGAAGCCATCATCTGAGGCTTGCCTGCACCTCGGGCATCAGCTGGGCAGCTGGGGGACTGAGGGTGGGTCTGCTGACCGTGCATCTCCCACAACCCTGGCTGGGTTGAAAAGACTGGGGGACTCTGGTGGGGCTGAGGGAACTGGACACTACCATCTTGTTACTGTGGGTGCCACCATCTTTGAGGGGGTGGCAGTCAATTAGCATATTTCCTCCTCATTGGCTGTGAGTGCCACCATCTTTGTGAGGGCATGATGGTCAAATAGCATATTCCCTCTTTGTTAGACAGGATTAGAGGCCCCAAGGGATCCTTAGGGCTGCTGCAGAAATAGGAGAGGCTCCCATCATTACCACTGTGCTGCCCAATCATGAGCCGGCTTCTGGCTGAGCAGCGCTCCCCCTGTGGGAGCACACTGACCACCAGGGGGCAGCTCCTGCATTGATTGTCTGCCCCCTGGTGGTCAGTGCACATCATATTTTGGTCGATTTGCATATTAGCCTTTTATTATATAGGATGCAGATGCTCATAAGCTAACATTGTGTTTATTAGAAGTGACATTGAGTGATGTTTAAAAGAAAATCAAAGCTTTCTGCTTAATATTTATTCATTTATCATAGATCTTCAAAATTACATGATGTCTTACATAAAATATATTTCTTTGATCCTTTGTTTTATGAGGAAAAATCAGTTCTGAAATGAAATAATGTATTTTCTTGCTAACCCTTTCTATCCTCTTTCTTCATGATTTAGATACCAGATGACAATTTTAGCATTCCAGAGGGTGAAGAGGATCTGGCAAAAGCAATTCAGATGGTTCAAGAACAGAATACAGATATTCAGATTTTGGTGAGTTTGAACATATCCATAGCCTATAGTTTACCAGTGATAAATTTCTATGTGAAATTTTGCAAGTTGTTTACATTTGAAGCACTTTACTTGTTAAATGCAGCCCTAGCATCTGATATGTCTTTTTTACTTCCATTTCTCTGTCTTGAAACCTTCACTTTAGATAAGTAATCATATTTATTCTTCTTTGGTTTATCATTTTCCACAATGTGGTCACTCTTGCATGACTAAAATAAATGACACTATCCCTCAGAACTCTGCCTGTTTAATTGGAGATTAAACCAAGGATTTACAATACTTATGTACAGAATTTGATATGGTATGCAGAGTCTATAATCTGCTTTATAAGCATTCTCTGTCTTTGCCTTCCCTGGCCCTCCATAGAAATATTTAGCTCGTAGGGAATGCCCAATATGTTATGATATTTTTCCTTGTGAGGCCTATGAACTAATATCACTAAAGAATATGGTGGAGAATGTTTTATGATTGTAATATCACCAGTTAAAAGTAAATACAAGGATGGCATTCCTGTAAAATTGAAAACTCATTTAAAAGTTCATAACAATTTAATGATAATAACAAAGTATTTTAAAGTGCTTAATATTTCATACCAACACTAATTAAGAAGGACAAATTTTAAAAATGTTGTAACCTTTTTCGATAAAGAAATGTAAAGAAAATTGTGATATTCTTATTTAGTAACAGACTTGACTTCCTCAATGCAAAATAGTGTGTAATAGACGTCACTCCACATTCCACCTGTGTCAGTCTTTTCATATTTAGTAGAAATCTGTCTAGAAATCCAGTAACTCTTTTCCAAAACATCTGTCTGTTAAAAAATCAAAACAGTGCAAAACAAACAACCTCAAGAGGTGGAGTTCTTGAATCTGGAATTGATTATATTCTGTTATAAAGAGAGGACTCTAGCTCATAGTAAAACTGCATCTTCTAATGCATCCTATAGATATAGTTCCCTTCTGTTTAGACATAACGAGGTCTCAATGCAATATAGAAATAATTTTAAAATACAGCATTTGAATGATAATCAGTTTATCCACTGCTCATCATCTTCCCTCTTGCTTTCTGTCATTAAGTAAAGAGGAATTTAAAAAATACACCATGTATTACTCATTCATTTTGTTACTTGGTAAGTAAGGTAGATATGCCTAACATAGTGCTTAGTGCAAAGGAGGAACTAAATGAATAGCAGTTGAGTAAGTGAATGGATAGAATCATAGAATGAAAATATTATGACCTGAATTATAATTGCCTCTTTGTATCTGGTAGCATGCTGGAATCTGTTTATAAATCCAAAGGAAGACAATGGGGTAGCTGTCATATCTACTGAACCAAATATCAGTAATTCTTTGCATCAATTTTTCAGAAGTCTTTTTTTTTTATCACAATCTTGCAAGAATTAACTTTCTAGATTTCTGGCATATTTATAGCTGATTGACACGCATTTAACTTCTATGTAACTGTTTTATTCAGTTCTTTGGTGGAATGATGCTGTGCAGAAAATTTACAAAAATTGCCCTTTAGCTTTGAAAATTAAATATGGCTTCTTTTTATGATAAGCATATCAATTATGTATTGTATTTTTAAAGTAAATTTGTATTGATTTCAGAGAGGAAGGGAGAGGGAGAGAGTGATAGAAACATCAATGAGAGGGATTCATTGATTGGCTGCCTCCTTCATGCTCCCTACTGGGGATCAACCTGCAACCCAGGCATATGCTCCTGACCAGAAACTGGGACCCTTCTGTCTGCAAGCCAATGCTCTATCTACTGAGCCAAACCAGCATGGCCTAATTTGTTTTTTATTTATATAGTATTTTATCTTCAAAATCTACCTTTGAATTGTGCCATGGGCTTTCTGTTTCAAAGAATACTTATTACTTATGAACCCAACTTCCTTTTGTTATTATTTTATTGCATCTGTTTATAAATAAGATCTATACTCTTCTATGTTAGAAGATGCAATAGTATCTATTCAATGAGGACTTTTAAAATGTTCATTAATGATTGCAAGTGTAGGCTCATGGTTTTGAGAAAGTTAAATACAGTTAAATGAACAAATTAGCAAATGAATCAATGCCATGAATTGAAAGATTTGATGTTTTCAAAATAATTAATTACACATTTAAATTTTAGGAGCAGAAAACAGTTCTTCCTTCAAAATACGTAGTACCTGAAGCAATAGAAGACTTTCTCTGCAATTTCCTGATCAAAATGGGAATGACCAGAACTCTTGATTGCTTTCAATCTGAATGGTAAACAGATAAATAGTTCTTAGAAATGCTAACATTTAACATGTACACTTTAACCCTTTTATAAGACTGAAGTCGCCCTGGCTGGTTTTGCTCAATGGATAGAGCATCAACCTGTGGACTGAAGGGTCCCAGGTTCAATTCTGGTCCAGGGCACATGCCTGGGCTGTGGGCTTGATCCCTTGTAGGGGGCGTGCAGGAGGCAGCCAATCAATGATTCTCTCTCATCATTAATGTTTCTCTCTCTCTCTCTCTACCTCTGCCTTCAGACTGAAGTCATTCAGTGTATGCAAGATGGATGAAATGGATGGAAACCTTTCCCATCCCTGCTGCTGACACCACAACATATAGACACATACAAACAAACACACACACAAGTACATTCACTCAAACATATATGTGCACACAACCAGAATATCATCTTTCTGAAATAAAAATATTAGGTGATATTTAAAAATCTAGAAAATGGAATAGCTCCTGGAGTTATATAATACAGTATTTATAAAATACTTTCCCTAATACCTTCTTCGTAATTAGTAAGGGTTTTATTTCCTTCATTGAGTACTAACAGTACTACTTTGTTTATTTTACTTACTAGAGGCCTGGTGCACTAAGCTGGCTGTCAGCTATCCCTCTGGCAGCCCAGAGCCCTCAAGGGATGTCCACCTGCCAGCTTAGTCCTGCTTCCCAGGGGATCAGGCCTAAGCTGGCAGTCAGATGTCGCTCTGGCAGCCTGGGAACCCTCAGGGGATGTCCAACTGATGGCTTAGGCCCACTCCCTGCAGTCAGACATCCTTAGCGCTGCCATGGAAGTGGAGAGGCTCCCACCACTGCCGCTGTGCTAGCAGCTGTCAGCCTGGCTTGTGGCTGAATGGAACTCCCCTGTGATAGTGCACTGACCACCAGAGGGCAGCTCCTGTGTTGAGTGTCTGCCCCCTGGTGGTCAGTTGGTGTCATAGTGACTGGTTGTTCCCAAGCATTCTGCTGTTAGGGTCAATTTGCATATTACTCTTTTATTATATAGCATAGTGTAATATCCTGCCTTTCTCTACTCACACAAATGATCGATTCATTTTCTATAAGTTTTCCTTCATTTAGAAAGTAAAGTGGGAACATTTTCAAATGATGCCTAAAGGCAAGATTTTTTTTTGTCATGATTTAATTTTAATAACTTATTGATTATAAACTTCAGCGGACATGCTGTCTTTGTTCCTTTGCTGCAGCAGGAATGTCACCAGACATGTTTTCATTGTCCTATTCTAAGGATTTCAAAGAGGAAGGGAAAGGGAGAGAAAGACAAACATCAATGATGAGAGAGAATCAATGATGGGCTGCTCCTTGCATTTGCCCTACTGGGGATCGAGCCTGCAACCCAAGCATGTACCTTCAACGGGAATTGAATGGGAACCTTTCAGTTGGCAGGCTGATGCTCTATCCACTGAGCCAAACCAGCTAAAGTGCAGTGTCCTATTCTTTAACAAAATATTATCAAGTAATCAGATATGAAATTTTTATTTTTAAAAGCCATTGCATATTATAGAAAGAGGGAACTCTATGCCATGAAAAGATGTTTATAATGTTTTTTAGTTAATCCTTGTTTTAAATATAGGGGTAATTTTGTAATTTCTACTAATCCAACTGTAGTGTAATTTATATTTTCTCTTTCTCTTTTTTTTTTTGCTTCTCATCTACTTGGACCATGAAAAGAAATCATTTTTTAAATATATATTTTGAGTTCAGAAAGGAAGGGAGAGGAAGAAGGATAGAATCATCCATGATGAGAGAAATTCATTGATCCGCTACTTCCTGCACACCCCACACTGGGGATCCAGCCTGCACCCAGGCATGTGCCCTGACCAGGAATTGAACCATGGACGCTCAACCACTGAGCCACGCTGGTTGCATATATAATGTTAATGCATTAAATGAGGAGAACCATTTTTCATTATTATAATTCAGGGAAAAGAACAATTTTGATGGAAGAAAGTAATACTGTTCCTATTAAATCTGGAAATTATGTGAATGTTTTTTTTTTATAAAAGTGTCCCTAAAAATAATTACAAATGTATTAGAAATATATTTTTATACAAGTAGACAGATGGTTAATTTGGGGTACTAATGAAATGAAAGATTAATGTGGTCCCATTACCTTTTCTTCTTCTGAGAGGAGGGCATGTGGTGCTTCCATGTTTGGTCAGTATGTATGTGATATGATTCTCTTGGAGACATGTGGAAGCAAGTGTACTCTTAACAATTAGGTGCTTGCCGTATTGTCTGTTGAGATTTATCAATTGGAATTGAAATGAAATGTTAGAAAACCGCAATTGTGCTAGGAATTTTAGAACCCTAAGTAAGCATACCATTTAGCATAATATTACAGTCAGAAAGTAAAATTTATATAAAATACCTTATTATTTGGGTCTACTTGTACTGTGGTTCTAATAATTTTATTCTTATTCTTGATGGCCAATTAGTGATGAAATTGCACATAGTTTATACTAAGATTAGTATACTGTATTGGATATTTTTATTTCACGTGTAACATTTTGACATTGACCAGAAGCATTTACATATTCTACATAATAGGATTATAGGAAAGTTAAATAAGTACTTCTATCATTCTTATTATGGAGAAAAACATATACCATTGCCAGGAATTCTTGCATCTTACAAAGAGTGGGAACCAATGTTTTTCCATTGTAAAACAAACAAATATTCAAAAAAAATTTGGATACTGAAATTTGATTTGTGTCCTTTCAATTCTCAAACAGTAATTGAAATAAATTATTTAATTTGAGGTCCACAAACTGAGATCCTTGAGCCATCTCTAGCCCACCTTTTATTTTCATAAAGAAGATTTTATTGGAACAAAAGTCATCACAAAGGGAAAATGATGCTTACTCTTATTGCACTGTTTATATATTCACTGAAATTCTAGCATATTAATGTCCATTTGTGGCAGTGGGTCTTAAAATCTTCTGGTATATACACAAATCTTATGAAAGCCGGTATACTTTCTCCAAGAAATATATGTATTTACTCATTTGCATAGAACTGTAATTAGTTTATCGACCTTAATGTAAATTTATTGGCAGTAATTAATTGGCAAGTCTATTGGTAGTAAATTGTATTTCTAGTTCCTAACACTTATATATGAATAGTTTTCTGTCTTAATCTAAGAGAAGTAACTAAAGTGGAAGGAATAAAGAAGACCAGGATATTTCTTTAAAATACACACACTGCCTGGCCGGTATGGCTTAGTGGTGAGAATTGACCCATGAATCAGGAGGTCACGGTTCTATTCTAGGTCAGAGCACATGCTAGGTTTTAGGCTGGATCCCCCTGGGAAGCAGGGTGTAGGAAATTGGGTGGATTAGGTAGGGGTGGAGGTAGGGAGGTGTGCAGGAGGCAGCCAATTAATGTTTCTCTCTCATCATTGGTATTTCTCTCTCTCCCCATTCCTCTCTCTGAATAAATTTGTTTAAAAAAGTAAAATAAAATACACACACAGAACCAAAAATCTTATGCAAGAATATGCAAATTTTACTGAGAAATTTCCAGTTTGTAGATTACAATCACTTATTACCTTATGTGTAGTATTATACTAGTTTTAGTGAGTTTAAAGTCAACTTTGGTATTTTTACATGATAGTATAAATTTTCCTTAGCAAAGTAACTTTTGAATATCTTAAATATAGATGTTGTGATATGTTTGATTTTTACTTAATTTTACCACATATTATTTACATAGTGTTTATTTTAGAGGACTCTGTATCACCTTTTTTGTTTCTTACTAAAGTAATTTTTTAGTGATTTTTTTTCTGCATTAAATAAAGGAAGTTGCTGAAACCAATTTTATGCTCAGAAAATTTTTGTGGTCCAATACTTCAATCAATCCTTATGTCTTTTCTTCTGAGATAAGTATAAATCACATCTGAAATATGGATAAAAAGTGAATTTATGATTAAATGGTTATCAATTTGCTGTTTTAGAAATCATGGCAAATATTACTTATTAGGATTCAATTATCTTAACCTTTCATGGTTTTTTTTTTAAATTTCAGATAACATATGATTATTAACGTTTAATAACACTAAAGTTAAGATTTGTAACATGAAAGTACTGATAATTAAACATTTTAAAACTAATGCTCTGCCCATTTGCAGCAAGCTTTATAAAGATGTGTTTACTAATAGCTTTATCACTTGAAATGTTTTTTATTGCTCTGATTGTTTTTTATTTAGTTTTATTGATTTCTACCTATCATGATTAAAAATATAATTATTTACAAATCTATAAATGCTTCTCTGATGTTTCTTCTTATTTCATTGAGAAAATAGAAGTGCCATGACCCTTGACTCCCTCTCTCCCAAAGCATTCTGGGAGAGAATGCCTCTGTCCTGCATTCTCTTTCCCCTGGCACCTGAGGCTCCCTCTTCCCTCCTGGACCGAGATCCTCTGGCTCACTCCAGGACATTGCACCTCCAATTGCCCTCTCTCTTTACTGCACTTTTAACTTTTCCCTTTTCTGCTAGATCATTCCCATAAGCATACAGATGTGCAATAATAGGTGTCATATCTTTAAAAAAAAAGAGAGAAATAAGAAAATTCCCTGAATTCCATATCTTCTTCTAGGTTCATCTTGATTTCTTGGCTCCGCTTTACAGCATGTATCTTGGAAGAGCTTGCTGCCACTTGCTCCTTTCTGACTCTCTCAGACCTGCTCTGGCTTCACTTTCATCTCCATGCCTCTGCTGAAACCATTTTTGGTGACTGTGCTTTGTCAAATTGAGCAATCGATCCTCAGTATTCCTCTTATTCACCCTCCTGTGGCCTTCTATCACTGTCCTTCATTTGTTCCTTCCAGCACTGTATTCACTTCGTTCCTGAGCCACAATGCTCACATTTTTCCATGACTTCATGGCTTCTTCTGTTGTTTAGTCTGTTTAGTAGTACTGTATTTTCTGGAGTATAAGAAGACTGGGCATATAAGATGACCCAAACTTTTCCAGTTAAAATATAGAGTTTGGGATATACTCGCCCTATAAGACAGCACCCGGCGTATAAGACGACCCCTGAATTTTGAGAAGATTTTCCTGGGTTAAAAAGTCATCTTCTATGCCAGAAAATAGGGTGTTTCATTTTCTTCCCATTTTTAAACAGTCCTAGGACTTCTTCATTTCTCTCTCTACATTCACTTCCTAGCTGGCCTCATCCAGTCTTGTGACTTTAAATAGTATCTATCTACTGATGAGTCCATGTCCTGACATTTTTCCTGAACTCTGGACATGTCTATCCAGTATTCATCTTCACTTGATTGTGCAGAAGACATATTGCATTTAACATGAATAGGAACAATTCCTTGATTTCTTTAATCATCCAGTTCCTACTGCATTTGTCCCTGTACCAGGAAATGGCTGTCTGTTGCTCACCCAGAAACCTGGGAATCAGGGTTTGACTTCTCTTTTTAACCACCCCCTGACAGCTGATCTATAAGAAAATCCTGTTCACTCCACCTAAACAGCATGTCCTGAAGAGGCCCATTTTTCCTAATCTCTACAACTTTGTTAATGCCACCATTTTCTCTCTCTTGGACTGTTGTAGCAGCGTCTGAGCTAGTCTCCCTGATTCTACTTTTGCTCCCCTAGAGTAAGTTTAGTGAAACTAGAGCAGTTATGAGAGATGGTCACTTATCCCTGAAAGCCTACCCATGCCTTCAGTCTGATTCAGAATAAAACCACGTTCCTTTTTCCGGCTCCCTGCTGTCTTCTTGACCCATCTCTTACATGACTCCAGATAACTCTCCATAGAATGGCTTTTTGCTCTTTATTTTACATAGAGGCCCGGTGCATGAAATTTTTGCTTGGAGGGGGTGGTGTCCTTCGCCTGCACCATCTCTAATCTGGGACCCCTCAAAGGATGTCTGACTATATTGACAGGTGCCAGATTTGAGAGGGTGCAGGCTAGCTGAAGGACACCTCCACTTTCCCCCATGGGATCGGGCCTAAACGAGCAGCCAGACATCCCTCTCACAATCCAGGACAGCTGACTTCCAACTGCTCACCTGCCTACCTTCCTGATTGCTTCTAACTGATTCTGCCTGCCAGCCTGATAACCCCCTAACCAGTCTCCTGCTAGCCTGATTGATGCCTAACTGCTCCCCTGCCAGCCTGTTTGCCCCTAACTGCCCTTCCCTGAAGGCCTGGGTCCCCCCTAACTGCCCTTCCCTGTAGGCCCAGTTACCCCCAACTACCCTCCCCTGCTGGCCTAATTGCTCACAACTGCCCTTCATTGCAGGCCTGGTCCCTCCCAACTGCCCTCTTCTGCTGGCCATCTTGTGGTGGCCATTTTAGGTCCACATGGGGGCAGGATCTTTGACCACATGGGGGCAGTTATCTTGTGTGTTGGACTGATGGTCAATCTGCATATTACTCTATTATTAGGATAGAGGCCTAGTATATGGGTGGGGGGGCCAACTGGTTTGCCCTGAAGGGTATCCCAGATCAGAACGGGGGTTCCCTGGAATATGGGGTGGCCTGGGTGAGGGGCCTGTGGTGGTTTGCAGGCTGGCCATGCCCCCCGGTGACCCAAGCGGAGGCCCTCATGTCTGGGATTTATTTATCTTCTATAATTGAAACTTTGTAGCCTGCAGTGGAGCCAAGCCTTCTGCTCACTCAGTGGCAGAAGCCATTGAAACTCCGTAGTCTTAAGCAAAGGCCTGGGCCAGCCAGGATGTGTGGAAAGCATGGCTTCCTTCATTGCCGGGGCAACCCAAGCCTCCCTCCTGCTCTTTCTGTGGCTTTAGCCATCTTGATTGGGTTAATTTGCATACCCACTGCTCATTGGCTGGTGGGCCTGACTTGTTGGTGTGGCTGTGGGTGTAGTGGATGTATGGTCTATTTGCATATTACTGTTTTATTAGATAGGATGCCAAGCATTTCCTTGTCTCAGAGCCTTTATAATTCTATCAGCTAAGAATACTCTCCCACATATTCATCTGGTTAAGTCTCTCATTTCCTTTAGGTATTGGATCAAATATCACTTTGTCAATCATAGTGATATTTTTCTGGCCATCCTATATAAAATATGTCACTTTCTCTGGCCATCTTATATAAAATATGTCAACACCACCACTACCCTCCAATTCAGTCTCTCTATCCCTGGTACCCTGCTTATTTTACTTCATATAGAACATATTACCATCCACACTAGAATGGAAAGTTCATTAGAGAATTGAATCATTTTGTTAATTTTACTAGTGTCTAGATTAGTGCATGAAACATAGGAGATATTCAATTATATTTTATGCACCATGATGATATTTGTACCCAGCATTTTATTGATTGTTATTTAAAAATATATTATGAATGTTGACATTTTAATCTATAAAGTAATAATACAAATAATTTCTATAAACATTTCCCCAGAATTAATTTTTTGAATGGTATGTAAATTTAGCAGTTCAGTTGAAAGAAACACCTTAAAGCTTTTTTTCCCCCCCGTTTTATCCTAGGTATGAATTAATACAGAAGGGAGTAACCAAACTTAGAGATGTTGGGAATGTTCCAGATGTCTATTCCCAGAATATGGTTTTAGAAAATGAAAACAAAAATTTGAAGAAAGACTTGAAGCACTGGAAACAGGCAGCAGAGTATGTTAATTTTTAAATGACTTTTTTCACCAATTTATTTTGGACTAAATAAAAGTAAAGAGTTGAATGAGGCTAATTATGTGGACAGCAAGTAATGTAACAGAGCTTTAATTCTGGAGAACTGAATTATATTTAAGTTCTCGTTTGAAAGAAAATGAAAGCTGTCACTAGCAAATTAATTGAATCTATGACCAGAATGCTCACAACTGCAACTCATTAATAAGAGTAGAATGCAAAGGGCTGTGTAGGAGATGGTTAATTTTTATATAACATTCACTTCCTTTTGTATTTTGATAATCTTCTCATGCTTTGTCAAATCTTACCCTGTGAGGATAAGCTAATTTCTGAAAAAAAAAACAAAAACAAAAACAAACAAACATAATTATAGGAAACACAGAGGAAGGAAGAAACTAGTATATTTCTGATAGAGGCATTTTAGCATTTGAAAATTCTCCGAAGGAAACTGTTATGTAGTAATTTTATAACATTATTTATACAGAGAGGAAACACTTAAAAGTAAAACCTCTCCACATCTTTCTTTTTTTCCTAAAACTAATGGAAGACATGCAATTTTGGTGAACAAATTTAGATAAACAGTGTTATTCTCATAAAGATAAATATGTCAATGTGTTGACCTGTGTGATTCTCCTCTAAGACAATGTTAGATGGAAAATCAATGCTTAGTTATGGATAGAGACAGATCAAACATTGTTTATTAATGTTTATTGAGCACATTTAAAAACGGCTTCCTTTGTTAAAGAATCATATTAAAACAAAAAAATTAGATAAACAAAATATTATATGGGATGTTCTATTTAGCATTTTACATTTTAGACAAGTGTATGATGATCCACAGAAGAATATGTTACTAGAACCAGCTTTCTATCTATTCTCAGTTCCATTTCTCAGAAGTGATTTGCGCTGTTGGCTCTGACACTCACTGTGTCTTTGTAGAGACACCTAATGGAAGCATTGGGAATTTGACACAGCAGTTTTTTCAGAGTGCTGCCTGGTATACTGTTTCAGTTCCTGAAGGCTTTGGACTTGAGTTTGCTAATTTTCTTTTGAATAGAGCCTCTTTGTACAATGACTTTTGCCCCAGTAACATTAAATAATCATAGTTGATTATTGGTTGTTTATATGGTAAAAGTTGTTAACTAATATTTTATTTATTATAACTAACACCATATAAACTATTAGCAGTGAAGTTATTAACTTAATGTTGAAAACCCATGATTAAACAGATATTATTCAAATTAAATCTGTTTTATTTACGAAAAGATTACCAAATGTTGATAAAATATTCTCTATTACTAATATGTAGTTTTAGTTTCAACAACTTATGGTTAGCTCTCAGATATATCTTATTTGATATAATTAAACTTGAATAAATTAGAAAAGGAAAATACTTATTTGCTCTAATCTACCTGACATGGAAAAGTTGAAGGAAAGATGATTGGCCCTTAATAGATGCCTAATGATATCACTGAATGAATATTAAGCACATTGTCTCTTAACAGAGCATTTTGGTGAAGTGTGTTCCTGTCGTCTAACTCTTCTATTGGAGACATTCTCAGAAAATGGAGAGTGAAATTTTGTTTAAAAATTTCATAAACTATATCTGTTATGCTCCAACTTTGCTCCAAATTGTAATGTTCCATCACACAAGTTTTTTAATTTGTCTTGTGAGGATATTTTTTTTCAGTAGGAATCAGTGGTAGACATGGGATTCCCTTCATGTAATTTACCCTAAAGTTTTTTTCTCTTAGGATTAAGGCTATTTTTTAAAGCAAGGTAGGTATAGATATTAAATACTTTTCTAATGATAAATAATATTTGATATGCAAAAGTATCGGGTTACATATATATTATATATATTGTCTTGATTATACTGGTAGTATTTAATGATATATTGAGAAAAATCAGAGAGATCAGAAAGCTATCTTTCTATACTAATAAAAGGGTAATATGCTAATTAGACCAGGAGACCTTCCGAGAGACCTTCCAGATGTCCTTCTGGACAAAGCCATGGTGGCAAGGCCGACAGAGATGGTTAGGGGCCATCAGGCCAGGAGTGGAGGGCAATTGGGGGTGGTCAGGTTGGCAGGGGGAAATTGGGGGAGAGCAGGCCAGCAAGGCGGGGGCCCGTGCCGGCCAAGTAGGATGGCCGGGGGGCAGTTAGGAGTCATCAGACTGGAAGGGGGACAGTTGGAGTCAATCAGGCTGGCAGACAGAGTGGTTAGGGGTGATTAGGCAAGCATGCAGGTAAGCAGTTAGGAGCCAGTGGTCCCAGCTTGCAAAAGGAATGTCCAACTGCTGGTTTAGGCCCTGTGGATTGGGCCTAAGCTGGCAGTCAGACATCCCCCAAGGGGTCCCAGATTGGAGAGGGTGCAGGTCAGGCTGAGGGACATCTCCCCGGTACACAAATTTTGTGCATCGGGCCACTAGTATATATATAAAAGCCTAAGCCACTGACTGACTGGCTGGTAGCTATGATGTTCACTGACCACCAGGGAGCAGATGCTCAATTCAGGAGCTGCTGAGCAACAGTAACTTTGCAGAGTGCCCTCTCACGCTCCAGGATCCCTTGGGGGATGTTGGGCTGCCAGTTTTGGCCCTATCCCTGTTGGGCAGGCCGAGGGACCCTACTGGTGCATGAATCCATGCACCAGGTCTCTATTAGGCTTAATATTTACCTAGGAGAGAGTAGCTTTGAAAAGAGTACTGAACTTAAAGTTCAAATACCTTGCTTCTAATATTCTGCTACTTATTAACTCAGCTTTCTTATTGTTAAACTGGGAGTAATTATACATAATATTATTAACTCCTAGGGAGTGCTGTGATAATTAAAGAGACAATCTAGATTAAAGAGCTGTAAATCACAGAGTGCTTTGAAAATGTCAGCTATTATTATCAATATCTCTAAAGGCTGTCATCCCTAGTAGACTTTTTTTAGTCCTCACATTAACATTTTTTAAAATTCAGCATTGATGAAGGATGAAAGAAGAAATGAAAAAGGAAAATATTTCACTTTAAAATATAATTTGTATTGCTAAATTAAAAATGAAATTATCTTTCTGGTGTAAGCAATGCCAATTTTAGAACAGAGGTTTTCCTATACTTGCCACAAATGTAGATGATATTCTAAAATTTAAAATTTGGTATATGTTGTATATGTATATATGGTGAAAGATGTTAATTAGACTTATTGTGGTGATGATTTTACAATCTTTCCAATATAATAAAGATGTAATATGCAAATGGCTGTTATGCTATAAAGCGTAATGACCGACTGTGTAACAACCAGATCACGGATCAGCAGGAGGGTGGGGCAGTTAGCTACAGGAGGGGGCAGGACAGCAAGCCATGCGGGGGGGCGGGGAGAGGGGAGTAAGAGGCAGAGCAGTGGGTGGAGAGCTACTGGAGGGTGGCAGCGAGTTACTGGTGAGCTACTGGCACATGGATTCATGTGCAGAGTTACTAGTGTGTGTGTGTGTGTGTGTGTGTATGCCTAAGTGACTGTTCCACCATCCGACCATTTGACTGTTCAACTGGTAGCTATGATGTTCATTGACCACTAGGGGGCAGACACTCAATGCATAGGCATGGAAACATGGAATAGAATGATGAATCTCAGAAGGAAGGGGAAAAGGAGAGTGGCAAGAGATTAACCAAAGATCTTATATGCATACTAAAGGCCTGGTGCTTGGATTCATGCATTGGTGGGGCCCATCGACCTGGCCTATGGGGATTTGGCCAAAACTGGTGATATGACATCCTCTGAGAGATCCTGGATTTCAAGAGGATCCATGCCAAGCTGAGGGACCCAACTGGTGCATGAATTCATGTACCGTGCCTCTAATAAATATATAATATCATTATGTTGTACACCTGGAAATGATGCAGTGTCATATGTCAGCTATAACTATAGTTTGGGAAACAACTTCTGGAATTCTCCTTATAGATGTTTTTAAGGGAAAATGTATTATTAATAACATTTATAGTTACATTAAAGGTAAAAATATATTATGTACTGAATACTAGAGAGGGATTATATATGTAGTAATTTGACATTCTTTTTTGGAAGAGAAGAATATAACTGTACTTTTATGTGGAAATGTAGATCAGTTATAATTTTAAATGCACAGGTCTAGAACTTAAGTGACCTGCCACATATTAGTGGAGAACTATTGGTTGAATAAAGACTAGAAAGCATCACTAGAATTATAAAATTTGACATAGTTAAGAAACTATTTTATAAAACTTGTTTTATTTGGTGGTTGGAATTCTACAATATTAACCTCAGTCTGGCACTCATAAAACCTTTTAAGAGTCTTATTAAGAACTTGTTTGCTTATGTTGTTTCTTATCTTGACTAGCAATTTCTCATTCTCGTCATATAGATATTGTAAATTCTCCATTTTCTGATTTACTCCTAAAACATCAATTGTACTTTACTTAAAATATTTTTTAATTATTATTTTAAATTTATCTTTATTGTTGCAAGTATTACATATGTGCCTTTTTTTCTCACTGACCCCTCTCCACCCTGCACCCCCCAGTCCCCCGCCCTCAGGCCTTCACCACACTGTTGTCTGAATTCACTCATATGTGGAATCTAATGAACAAAATAAACTGATGAACAAAATGGATCCAGAGACATAGAAGCATGGAATAGACTGACAAATTTCAGGGGGAAGGCAGGGCATAGGGGTGGGTGGGGAGAGATTAATCAAGGAACGTCTATGCATACTAGAGGCCCGTTGCACAAAGAGATTCCTGCAATAGGCCTTCCTTCCCTTGACTTCCAGCACCGGTTTTCCTTTGGAACACCCCCCCCGACCCCCATCCCCCAGGACCCAGGCCTTCATTCCAGTCAGAATTTGCCATCTTTGCCTTCACTGCTTTGCTGCAGACTCCTGTTGGAGTCTGCAGTCTTGTCTTTGCTGCTGTACTCTGCTCCTGTAGATCCCTTCGGGCTCCCCTTTCTCCCCCCCATCCCCCACATCTTCCCTCTCATAGCAGGCATCCTGCCCCGCCTGGCCACTCCACACCTGCAGCAGCTGGGCAACTGCCATATTTGACCTTCTAATTTGCATACTCACTCTGATTGGCTGTGGGCCTAGCAGAAGTACAGTCAATTTACATGTTTGTCTGTTATTAAGTAAGATATGCATAACCCATGGACACAGACAATTGCACTTGTACTTTAACATCCTTTAGTCTGGCTTTCTGCCCTCCTCTTCCACTATTTTTCATTCCTCTTCTCTGTCAGCTTCTGTGACAACAGCCTGTTCTGCCTCTCCTTCCCCACTGACAGGTTTCTTTTTCTCTTCTTACCGCCACACAGTTGTCACTCTGTGGCCATACTGTCCAATGAAATAGCCACTAGTACACGTGGATGTTAACAGATACACCATGTGTCAGGTGGTGGTAAGTGCTGTGAAGAAAAATAGCTTGGGAAAAGGGTCAGAGATAGGTGAGGTGCTATTTCAGATAGGCTGGGGAGAGAAGTCCTCTCAGATATTTGAAGATACTGAGAGAGAGGCCATGTGTGAACTTGGGAAAAGGGAATTCTAGACTGAGGGAAGAGGAGGTACAAGTCCTGAGGGAAAAGGTGGGGACAGCTTGGCTTGTTAGCACGGAGACCATAGTGACTGGGACCAGGGGTAAGTGGTAGAGGCCTTTGAAAGAATTTCCTCTTTGCTCCGAGTGGAATGTGAGCTAATGGACAGTTCTGAGGAGCTGGAAAATAGACTGATGGAGGGACATGATGGAAACATGGATAACATTATTACTCCTGCATAACTGCCTTACGGATTAATTTAGCTGGTCTCAATACAGTAATAATGAAGTCTGCTACTATCAAACTCTGTATTGCTAGACTCCCTCACACTTGGGTGTAGAATAGATATCAATATAGGACCAGGTGTTGTGGACAAAGCCACACAAATACATGATGCTTGTCACTTTTTAGATATGAGAACATATTTTCACTCACTTCTCATATGTAAGTGGGGAAATATTACTTATCCTTGAAGGAATCATTTTAAAGTGTTTAACACAATGTCTGGCACATGGTAAATACCCAATAAGTGTTAATTATAATTAAATTGCAATTAATTTTGAGGAAAATTTAAGTACTTTATTATGGGGGCTAATTTCACTTGCAAAATTCACTTCTATAAATAATCAAAGAGTAACCAGCTTTTCCAAAGATTCATTACTGCAATGACTTTCAGGGAAAAAAAATAATCACTGTGGGAATAAAAGTAATAATAAGGCCCCCAAATTTTTTACTTGAATGTTTAAGTAATTGCTTCTTAAATTAAGGAAGTATTTTTTTTCTTTTCTAGACATGGGTATAACCCTATCCTTTTTGGTTAAGAATATAATGAAAGTTTCCCTCTAATCCAGTTGAATTCCATTTTGTCTATTCAAAAATTATCCCAATATTGATTTTAGTGCGTTAAACTAATTCATTTATAACCAACTCAAGACAATGAAATAATTGGTAATCATATAGTATTGTTCTCAGAAAATGCATTGACTTAAGTTGGCACATATGAAATATACTTGGCAATGAAGGCTTGCTTTGATTAGTGCAGGTAAATAAGAAAATGTTTATATGCTTCCCTTTGCCAAATTATTATAACAAAATACTCCAGTAAACCTATTGTTAAGTGATTACTCCAGAATACATAGTTAAAACCATTTGGCTAATAAAATTATTTTACTGGGGAATTCTCTTAATGCTATGCTGCTATAAAAAGGAAGGAACTCCTACCATTTGCAATAACATGGATGGAACTGGAGAGCATTATGCTAAGCGAAATAAGTCAGTCAGAAAAAGATGAATATCACATGATCTCACTCGTTTGTTGCTCATAAAGAACAACATAAACTGATGAACAAAAACAGATGCACAGACAGAGAAGCATCAATCAGGTAGTAAAACCTCAGAGGGAAGGTAGGGGAGGGTGGGGGTTAGGGGGAGAGATCAACCAAAGGACTTGTATGCATGCATATAAGCCTAACCAATGGACACAGACACCAGGGGATGAGGGCATGAGCAGGGAGTGTAGTGGGGAGTAAAGGTATGAGTGGAGGTGGGAAGTAAGGACACATATGTAATACCTTAATCAATAAAGAAAATAAAAAACAAAGAAATATTTATAGTACACTATTAAATCTCACATTCACATGTGGAAATGTGGAGTTTTGAGGACAAGGTTTTTATGGCAGGATACAAATGTATCTTCATATTTTATACTTTAACAGTAGATTTTGATACGCTGGTTTGCTGAAATGGGGAAATCGCTAGTAAATGGTCATTTTGCCATCTCCTTAAGAGAAGAAGCATGTAAAAGTGTGTTGTTTATGATACAGAAATCTAAGTAGAATGTTTCACTGAGGAACTCTTACTTATTATATTCGAAATACAATCTCTACGTTTGCTTTCTGTCCTAATAAAAGTTTATTTTTAAAATAAACATGCCCTGCTAATATAATTAGAAAATACTTCATCGTTTAAAATATTAATTGCTTATAGGTATTTTATGAATATTTTTAGTACTACTTTTATTTTCCTTTTATTAAACAGATGGGCCACAGGGAGGTCATAATAGGAAAAGCATCACCATGAAATGAATTTAAATTGTTTTACTGAGTAGACTTCATTTGTGCAAACAGAAAGCAAGTCTCAGAAAACCAATTTAATGGTCAGAAAAACTTTAAGGTCTAATACTTCAATCAATTCCTATGCTTTCCTTTCTTGGATGAGTACAAATAGGCCTGTAATGTGTATTTAAAGAGTGAGTTGATGCAATGCTGCACATTTGTGGTTCTGCTGAAGAAACTTTGCAGCATTATTTTTGTGCATACAGGGCAGGGCAAAAGTAGCTTTACACTTGTGAGTATGCGAAACAGTTTATTCTTGTAGTATTTATTAATTGTTATATTATTTTTCAAGCAAATGGCTATAAACTTACTCTTGTCCTACCCTGTATTTTTTTTCAACCCGTTATGGCTTTACATTTCAGATAAGATAAGGAAAACGTAAGTTCATTTATTTAATTTATCAAGTTGTTGGAAGTAAGGCAGTCTTAGTAGATGTAAAATAGATGTTCATAAAAGTTTAAATTATTTAAAAAACATAGGTTTATAATAATCATGAATTTTGATATTTTTTTTGTCAAGTAGAGGAAATTTACCTACTAGCATGCCCCCTATTTTAGGTAACTAAATCTAGTTAGAGGACTGGAATATATCTTTTCTACTATATTCAATAGTAACAGTAATATGATGATGATCACATGATCACAGTGACATTCACTGAGTATTTTCTATATGTCAGACAGAATATAAGCCACTTTACATGCTTTCTTCTAAATGAATGAGAATTCAGGTGTTGTTCTGTTTGCACAACTAAATGTCAACTCAGCCACAGCCTTTTCCAATCACTATACTTAAGCTGAGCTCTCTCCTCCTCTTCCTGCCTACTCATTAGTCATGTGGCCGTGGCAGAGGGGTTCTCTCTCTTTTTGGTCCATCTTCATTCACACACACAAAGGGTTAAAATCTGGAAAGAATAAATTATTTGTTCACCTATCATTGGCATAGTCCTCAGATGATTTTTTTTTCAAGACTAAATATTTTAATGAATATTTTGGAGCACTTTCAAGATATGGGAATGGGAATGAAATGGAAGATAGATGATGGAAGTGAACCATGAGTACTGTGACACATTGTTTATTTATATGCAATAGACATGGCATAATGAAAGTTAAAAAAAAAACCCAGAATGATACAGGTCATCCTCTCTAAAAAGAGGAGGGGTAGGGGATTTTCAAAGAAGGACATTTGAAAGAATAGACAAGATACTGGGACCATATGTGACTTGATCAAGCAGTCTGAAAACCTAACCTCTTCCCACTTCATTGCCAGCATCCCAGTCACTGTGAGTCAGTGATGACTCTGACATAGCTCCTCAAGCAGAAATCGATGTGTGTGCATTGCATTTATGTGAATCTGTGTTTTGAAATACTGTGATCCCGAGAAGCAGATTTATTCCTTTCTGATCATCTTGTGAGATGGTAGCACTCTAATTCAGTTTATCTCTTTTCAGAACACGAGAGTTTCAATGCGGTGGCACTTTGTCATTTCACTGAGACTGACAGTCAACTACTTTTTCATCACGAATTACATTTCACATTTTTTTATGTTGAAATTAATATTATGGGCATGGGAAAAATATTTCTATTAATTTTTTGCATATAGCTTGGACTTAAAATTAATATTTTTGCTTTATGCCAGGGATTTGCAAGACATACATCTACTTGAAGAATGCTTCTATATTACAATTCTGAATTTGAAGGCCTTTCTCATCAAATTACCAATAATATTAGTAATATCATCTGCAGGTGGTTGTGTATTTCTCATATGCATTACCAGAAAAAAAATCTTGTTTTTGCTTTCTTTTTCACAATTATAGAACTAAGTAACTCAGTACATTCTCTTTTAACCATGTATTTAAACAAGTTCAGAAGTCTTACATTTTGAAAAGTAATTACCTTGTGATTATTTGGAATTATTCTGTTTTGCGTATATTTCAATTTTATAAATAAATTCTTTTGGGAAGTAGGTGGATCATCAGTTATTTTGGCAGCAGCATATCTTTCATTTTTTCTTACTCCAATAAAATGTGAATGAATGCTATTTATGGTTTTGGTCCATTCCTCCCCCATCTCAATATACAGCATGTTGATTGGGATTCTTCAATGAGAATTATAATGGAATCTTTGTTTTTCAATGTTCTTTAGAATTGCTCAATAGTGGATTTTAACTGACAATTAAATAACTTTTTTTTTTTTAGAAAGGAACTAGCAAAGACCTTTAAAGTTATTATTATTTTTCAGCAAGGCTAGAGAAGATCTGCTGAAAACTCAGAGAGAACGTGATTTTCATCGAATGCATCACAAGCGAATAATCCAAGAAAAAAACAAATTAATTAATGAGCTCAAAGGGTAAGCTGCTAATATTTGTTGGCATCTTTATTAAAGAGGTGTTTAATTAGCGTTAAGCAGCATGGTGATGGCAGAAGTTTTCGTGTAATGTTATTTAGTCAACATTTATTTAGCATACACGGTGTGGCAAATACTAGACGCTACATCTGATGTTCAAAGATGAGCAAGTTTAGGCTCTTGCTGTCATATCCTCTGCTCTCTGTCAGGGCAACTCAGGCATTTCCACATTGCTGAGCGATGGCTCTCATTTTTTCTGTTTCTAAGAGCTACTCCAGGAGTGATTTCACCTCATTTGTTGGTGTTCTTGCTCCAGTACTTGTAAAATTCAGTGTCTTAAAGAAACTGGTTCAAGGTCAATGAATTATTACTTAACCAGTCCTACTTTATAGTCCTTTTTATTAAGTACCTCAAAGTTCAATCTTTGGGGGGCATTCTCTGGTTCCTGTTAGTTTATGCTTAGTAATTCTTGGAGCAGTTGGGTGTATAGTATCTTTCTTCCCTTGTCAGACCATTAGCTTGGCAGTCAGGAGAGGAGGAAAGAGGAGTAATTCTAGGGCCATCTTTTACCTTGTGATAAAGAGATTTCTGTAGCAGCATTTTCTGGAAAAGGAGGGCCATCTCAGCAAGTCCACAGGGCCTGGGGAAAGGGGTGAAGGACTGGGGAAAGAGGCCATCCTGAGTGCTAGAGAAAAAGAGGTAATTTCCTGTTGACCAAAATAGTCAATTCATCAGGAAAACACAACATGCATGAATCTGATATTAGAGTTTCAGAATATATGGAGCAAAACCTGATAAAACAGAAAGGAAATATAAATATTTCTACATTTACAGTTCAAGATTTTTCACACTAATCTTTTAGCAATTATTAGAAAAATAGGCAAAAATTCTCTAAGTCTGTAGAAGACAAGTTAATTGAGTATAATTGACCTTCCTTGAATTTTTGTTTTTTCAAGTGCACATAGAATATTCACCAAAATAGGTCATATGCTGAGCCATAAAAAACTCTGTATATTAATTGATGTCATGCAATATATATTCTCTGTTTAAACCAAATTAAATTAAAAAATGATGACACAAAGCTTTGTGGAGAATTCCCAGTTACCTGGAAATGTAGTAGCATAATTCTGAATAAGACAGGAGTCAAAGAAGGAAATGAGAAAATATTTTGAACTGGCTGATTGGAAATATAGCATTTTAAATTTTGTGAGATGATGCCAATGCAGTGCTTAAAGTGAAATTGATAGCTTTAAATGCTTAGATTAGAAAAGAAGAACATTTCAAACCAGTGATCTAAGCTTGAACCTTAAAAGCTAAAAAAAAAATCCCCAAATTAAATACAAAGAAGGAAAAACAAAAGAAATAATAAAAATAAAACATGTAACCGGTGTATGCAATGGGACAAACATAAGAAAAAATCAACAAACTCATATATTGGTTGTTGTGTTGAGTGAAAGGTGCCAGTTTCAAAAGAGAACATATTCTGATGCGTTCTAAATACATGAAAGTTTAGAATCTTCTGAGATGTTAGAATGCTCTATATTTTAGTAACAAGGTGGACTACTTAGACATGCATAGTTATGAAACTCTAAACTGTAACAGTTAACATCTGTATATTTTACTCCATGTAAGTTACAATTCAATCAAAACGTAAAGTATTTTAAAAGCATATTCAAATAAAACAGGTTCTTGGAGGTGTTTCTATCATAAGCTGAGTTAATTTTTTTTCTGTGAGATAATAAATATACTTTTATACTTAATTTTCTTAATATGAAGTTCATCAAACTTGTTCTCAAGACCATCCTTAATTTTGATGTGAATGACACTCTTTCTGTTTAATTATCTATTGTTGATAACCATTGTCTTTCTGAAAGTTGTGCTTGGATTAAAGGAACACAATTTTCCTCTCCGTCAGTGAATAGCAGCGATTTTCTTAGTGTATAAGTGAATACCTAAACACGTGACTTTCCAGCTCCCAGCCAGGGAAGGTGTAGGCCATATAATACGGCTTGCACTTCCTGGCTCTGTTATGTTGACCTTTATATGGTTATTCATTTTTTATTTCAATGCCAAGGAAACATTTAGATGTTAAATAGAAATCACTGATTTAGCTGAATTACCCTTTAAGGTGCCCTTTATTTTTCATAGGTTGAAGTTACATTATGCATCTTATGAACCAACTATAAGAGTGTTACTTGACAAGCACCACACTTTATTGAGGCAGAAAATGCTCACCTCCATGCAAAGAGACAAAGCTATTGAGCAGGTAAAAAAACTGTCAAAGGTACCTCGGAATGATTTTTATCCCTTTATTTTTTATGACAAAATTCAAAAGAATGTTTCATTTCTGAGATAAATATAAAAAGTATTGCCGAGACCGGTTTGGCTCAGTGGATAGAGCGTTGGCTTGCGGACTGAAAGGTCCCAGGTGCGATTACGGTTGGGGGCATGTACCTTGCTTTTGGGCACATCTCCATAGTGGGGCGTACAGGAGGCGGCTGATCAATGTCTCTCTTTCATCGATGTTTCTGACTTTCTATCTCTCTCCCTTCCTCTCTGTAAAATATCAATACAAAAAAAAAGTATCCATCAATTGTCATATGATAAAAAAGAATAATTTGGAAATATTTAGAAAAATATTGTATCTATTTTAAACCTGTAAAGGTTTTTATTAAATATTATTGAATTAAAGTAAATTTTACAGGAAATTATTAAAGTATAGTTAGAGAAAAAACTCAAAGTATAAAATAAATGTTCATCTATAATAATAAAAGTGTAACATGCTAATTAGACCAGACATCCTTCAGGATGTCCTTCTGGGCAACCTTCCCTACAAAGCCAGGGCTGTGAGGGAAGCTTGGGTCCCAGGTGCCAGCAGCTGGAGGGAAACCCGGGTTCTGGGGGCCAGAGGGAAGCCAGTGCTGGCAGCCAGGTGACGGAAGACCTACTCTTGCACAAATTTTGTGCACCAGGCCTCTAGTAATATATAAATAAATGAAAGGTGGGAGAAGAAAATATCTCCTTACAGAAGAATTCAAAGCAATATATGTAGGTAATCTTTCTCTCAAGGAGGTAGAGCTTAACCCCTAAGCAGTTAAGTGTTGGTTACACTTACTGATTTGCTTCGAAAAGGACAGTGAAAATGGAGAAAAAGTAACTGTACAGTGGAGAAACCTGGCAAATACTACTTTGGAAATGTGATTAAAGTTAGTGTCATCATGTTTATAGCATGTAACCTTGATGTGATGTGCTGATAATAGCATTTTTACTCTGTGGTGTTTCTCTCCAAACTCGTAAATCCAGTCTAACATGAGAAAATATCAGAAAAACAAAAATTTGTGGACATTTGCAAAGTAGTACCTGGCCAGTATTCCTCAAGACATGAGGACTAACTGTAAGGGAGTACTCTGGATGGGATCCTGAAAAGGAAAAAGTTTATTAGGAAAATATAATGAAATTAGAATAAAATATGAATTTTGTTAATAATAATGTACCAAAATTAGTTCAGTACTTGTGATAAATATACCCCAGTAACATATGATATGATGGAGGGAAATGGGGTGCAGGTATATAAGAACGATCTATACTATATTTGCAACTTTTGTGTAAATTTTACACTTCTAAACAAGAGGTGCATTTAAAAGTTTTATAATATATTTTGCATCCAAGAATAGATGTAAAATTTTTACTCCCTTTAAAAAAAGCATTTCATGAACACTAATATAATGTTACAATTTATTATCTGCTACTCAGTGGAAGTAGAAAAATGTGTAAATCTGTACATAACTGAACATAAGGTATTTTGTGTTGGTATAATGATATGCAATGAGGGATGAGATACTTTTTCATCTTTTTTTAAAAAAATATACTTTATTGACTTTTTTACAGAGAGGAAGGGAAATGGAGAGGGATAGAGAGATAGAAACATCAATTCAGCTGCCTCCTGCACACTCCCTACTGGGAATGTGCCCACAACCAATTCCGGTACATGCCCTTAGCTGGAATTGATCCTGGGACCGTTCAGTTTGCAGGCTGACACTCTATCCACTGAGCCAAACTAGTTAGGGCCTTTTTAAAAAATATTTTTAAGGTTGATTTTTTTTACTGTAAGTCTATTGTTCAGGAAATATAGGGAAATGGTATGCCATCAAACTAACAAATATTCTTAATTATAATCTATTATAATAAAAGTGTAATATGCAAATTGACCAAATGGCTGAACAGCAGAATGACCTTCTGGACGAAGCCGATGCTGCAAGGGCCGAGGCAGCGAGGGCTGCAAAGGCCTACTCTTGCATGAATTTCATGCATTGGGCCTCAAGTATGTTTAATAAAACAAGGAATCTCTATGGGTGGAAAAGCAGCTAAGAGTTTTAGGAATAATAACAATCTCTTCATATTTTATTCCCCAACTAATACCTACCTCATGTTTTATGAACATAAATAAATTAAGTTGTTGTGAAGCAATTTCAACAGAGGGAAGTGTCTCTTCAAGTAGAGATCTGCATATTAACTATTATTCAGAATGTGGAATGAATATTCTTAATTCAGGAAACTAGTCTGTAAAATAAATGTTTTGGCCCTCAGCTGGGTGGTTCAGTTTATTGGAGCATCATCCTGTACGCCAAAAGGTTGGGGGTTGATTCCAGGTCAGGGCATGTACCTAGGTTGTGGGTTTGATCACCGATTCTGGTATATGTGGGAGGCAACCAATTGATGTTTTTCTCTCTGCCTCTTCCTCACTTTAAAAAATCAATGAAAACATATCCTTAAACATATTACTTAGCAAATAATAAAATAAATGTTTCAAATGCTTAACTATAATAGGTACTTAATAATTGCCTATGGGATTTAATTTAAATTTAATATTCCATTTTTCTCTTGTTGCCATTTATTTAAAAAAATTTAAATACGTAAGACTTAATAATAGAGAGTTTAATAATTTTCATATTTTACAATTAATACTTAAACATTGCACTTTTAAACTTTTTTGCATCAATTTATAACCCAGTATTTTTGGATTATTATTATCTTTTTTTAGATTTCTGAATTTCAAACATCATCAAGGACTGTGGATGTAGGGCAAAGTGCCCAATCTATGACAGTTAAAGGTAAAAGTATAATGTGATTAAACTATATTTTAATATTCATTGGTGATTTCACAACCGTACCATAACTCAAAATCCTAGAGATATTTAAAAGTAAATAAATGGTGTGATAACTATTTTACAAATTAAAATGTTTATGAAAAGACCAAGAGGAAGTATTGATGTGAATCCATATAGGTTAATTTTAGAAAAAAAATATGAGTAAACTAAATGGGAGGATTTCTGGGTATGAGAGAGTATCTGGTACCAGACTAGTCTTTTTCCCCAAAATAGCTCTAAAACTAGATTATACAATAAGTGGCCAGATTATTATGATCTCTGAATGCATAATAATCTGGCCACTCAGTATAGATTGACCATAGAGTTGGAATTTTAAAATAACGTTTTTCCAAATATAAGAACTGCATTGTAGGTAGTTAGAAAGAAGCAGAAGATTTACTAGCCAGAGGCTGGGGGCCACTATCTCCTGGTCCCTTGACATATAAAGATTTGCAACCTTTCCCTTATACATAATTACACTGAGTGGCCAGATTATTATGGTATCTGAATACATAATCTGGCCACTCAGTGTGTTTGTGTGTGTGTGTTTATGTATTTAGAGGCCCAGTGCATGAATTTGTGCATGGGTGGGACCTGCTGGTCAAACTCTTAGTTGACAGGACAATTTGCATATTAGCCTTTTATTATATAGGATATACCCTGAGGGGCCAGATTATTATGAGTTCAGAGATCATAATAATTTGTCCACTAAGTGTATATATGAGGCAACTATGTTTAGCCATTAGAAAATAGCACAAGTTATAGAAGGCAAGTGACAGAAGGAAAATATGTAAGTTGAGCTCCATCATCAACATGACTTTGTGCCTGGGGAATTTTCCAAATAAGGTCCATGGAGAGGGAGGTCAAGAAAGGCACAGCAGGTCTACAGGAACTGAAAAGGCAAGTTGTGATAGCCACTTAAACATGTCAGAAATGGCACCAGATAGGAGGGTGCTGCAATGAGCAGGGCACCATTAATGAAGGACTTCACTACAAATCCTTAGTTGATGACTGAACTCCACTTACAAGAGTAACTGAGGCTTATTCAAAGAGAGAAGCTCCTATAGGTGTACAGAGAGACTAGAGATTCTAGAGGTCAAGCAGTAATGGGAGACTTGGAGTTCTAGCCATGCCTAGATGGAGAGACTTCTTTAACACCCTGTAAGCTGGTATTAACATTCAGCATCCTGTATCCATCCTCTAAAATAAAAAATAACAACAACAACAAAAAAAAACCCACAAAGCATATACCAAGTTCCTAGAAGAAATAGAGATTAGAGTTTGAATCTTGCCAAGTTAGAGAACCTTGGACAATATTTAGCACTTTCCATGGATCTACTACACAAAGTGTAAAATCAAGCCTCGAAATACAAGGAGACCAAAAAGTTAAACTGTGTGCTAGAAAAAAAATCAATACCCTTCAGAGGAAGACAGTTGTTCTGATTACTTATGACCTCTCATACATATTTCTCCATATTTAATTAAAATGTTCTAGACACATTGCAGAAAAATGAAAATATGAACAACAATCAAGAAAAAGAGCAATAAATGGAAACCTACACTGACACAGCTCAGGTGTTAGATTTAGCAAATACAAATATTAAAGAGGCTATTTAGAACATGATCAAGGACTTACAGGAAAATATGACATCAATAAGTGAAGAGATAGGAAATCTTGGCAGACAAATGGAAACAAAAAAAGAAAATAGAAATTTTAGTACTGAAAAAGACAACTACAAAGAAAATTTTATACTTATCAACAGATTGCAGATTACAGAAATGCCAGTGAATTTTAAGAGATCAAATATCTGTTCTAAAGAAGAAATAGAAAAAAAAATATCTATTTAACATATATATAAATAGAGGCCCAAAGGAGAAAAGAATAAAAATGGGGCATAAGAATATTTAAACAAAAATTTAAACGAGAGAGAAAAGGCATCTGTAATAATAGAAGTGTATTATGCTAATTATACTGGTCTACCTTCCAGATGAACTTGGGGCTGTGAGGATCAAGTCCCTTGCACAAATTTCATGCGTCAGGCCTCTAGTATTACATAAAGGAAAACAATAATACAAATAAAGGCTGATTTCACATGAGAAATCATGGTAGCTAGGAACAATGAAATGACATCATTAAAATGTGGCAAAATTTTGCCCTAGTCTGTTTGGCTAAGTGGAAAGAGCATTAGGCTATGGACCTAAGGGTCCCAGTCCCCTCAAAGGCACATACCTTGGTTGCAGGCTTCCTGGCGCCCTACAGGAGTCAACTAATTGATATGTTTTTCTCTGTCTTTCCTTTTCTACTCTCTCTCTCTCAAAATCAATGGGAAAATATCCTTGGGTGAGGATTAAAAGTAAATGAATAAAATACAATGTGACAAAAATTTAATTCAGAATTTTATATACAACAAAAATATTCTTCTAATATTAGGGTGAAGAGTAAACATTTGAATATAAATAAAAGCTGAGAGATTTTGTTGCAAGCCATTTTGAAATACAGTAAATACTAAAGGATTTTCTTGGGGCTGAAAGAAAAAAAGCCAGAAGGAAACTCAGGATCTACAGAATTGAATATTGAGATTTAGAAATGCTAACTTATGGTTAATGTAAAGATTAAGTAGTTCTCTTCTTAATTTTCATAAAAGAAGATGATAAAAGTTAGATAATATTTATTAGGCTTGAATAAGATAAAATAATTTTGGGGTGGTGCAAATGTTCTATATCTTGATTGGGTGGTAGTTATATGCCTACTTATCTTTGATAAAACTTTTCCAACTCTATACTTTAAAAATATGCATTTTATTATATGTAAATTATACTTCATTGAAGTTGATTTAAAAAAGAATGATGGGAAACTCTAAATAATAGAAAGACTTTGAAATGGTGCATTTTCTTAATAAATATAACATCCTGTTATTTCCAGATGACTATTCATTATATTCTCTAATTAATTAAAGCTTAAAAGAAATATGTAGCAGTATTATATTCTTAGCCTTGGTTCAGTAGTTCCTTTCCTAAGATTTTATGTTAAAGCAATATCAGTTATGTTCAGTGATGCCGAAAGAGACTACTATACACAAGGATGTTTATTACAGTCATATATATAGTAACAAAACAATATAAGCAATCTTAACCTTTAACCACAAGTGAATGCCTAAATATAGTTGGTCATACAATACTAGAAAGTCTTAAAAATCATGCATAAGAAAATGCTCAGGTATTATGTTAACTTAATATAATGTTAAGAAATAAAAAAAACATTGATATAGTATGAGTGCATGTCTTAAATATATGTGTAGAAAAATGATTGGATGATGCACAAAAAATGTTGACATTATTTTCTTTGTGTGCTTACTGCCTTTGAATATGTATGCCTATTTAAATCAAACAATTATTCATTTTATATATAGATCACTTTTAAGTATATAATTAGATATAAATATCAAAGATTAATATGAAACTATTTAATCTAAGAGCTTTCACTCCCCAAAATTCTGAAAAAGAATATAAAAATAGCTTAAAGGTTGAGGAACTTTGTGCACTTGATTGGTGCTAATCTCTAAGGCTATATTCTGCTCTAATAGTTTATGATTTTACATGTTTATTCTTGACATCTCTATTAAAATAAACTAATGGTTTATAGATAACTCCTTTATGAAATTATCTTCTGATATTTAATTTAATTAAAAATGAAACACATTTCATGTTTTACTAAGCTGACATTTATAAGTTATTTGGAAGATCAAGTTTGTAATTATATTTTGATCTGTGATATTTTGAAGTAGCTTTTGATCAAAAGGAATAAGTTCCTACCCAACGTGAAGAAATAGATTCTTTTAGTTGAATAATTCTAATTACGAATAAAATTACCTTCTTAAATCCTATACTGAATAATTTTTTTGGTCCTTGCAAATGTGCACTCTGGTTTTAGACATGGGACTTGCAATACCTTCGCACTAACTTTTCCTCAGCTTCTGGTGTCAGCATTTGAGTGTGTGATCTCAGCATCTGTCATCACTCTGATTGCCTGATCCACTTGGAACCTTGCTTAGCCAGGGGTTATAATTGGAAAAGATGTCGAATTTATTGGTCAAGTGGTTGTTCCTCATTTAAAGCTGGCTGGTCTTCACAGTAATTTTCACATATTGAACCTCCTCTCTCTCCTTTCACTCATTTCAGTTTCCTTTTTTAAAAACCCTAACCAGAGGAAATGTTTTTATTGATTTTAGACAGAGAGGAGAGAAAGAAATGAGAGAGAGAGAGACAGAGAGAAGAGAGAGAGAGGGAGAGACTTGCAGTCTAGGTATGTGCCCTGATCCTGATGGACAATGGAACAAGAGACTTTTCAGTGCCACATTATTCAGGGCTTAGTTTAATTTTTAAAATATTTTATCAATTTGTTTTCTTTGTCATCTATCCATTTGCTTTGGGCAGTAGAAGTTCTTCGGATTAATATCAGATTCATTCTATGGTTAGAGAACAATTATTTGTCATTATGCTGAACTTTGGGGAAAATACAAGTTAATTTTTATTTAATTCAAATTTAGGGAATAAGACAAATATTGGACTCATTTGAAGTAAAAGTATCAAAGAATTTAAAACATGTCCTGCTACTGGACTAATCAAAGTAGGATGCTAACTTTATTATTTATTTGAAGTCAGCTCATTGTTTAGAAATACAGGGGAAAACTATATATATATAAATATATGAAAAGGAAAGATTTTTACTATCACTTTTGTTTTTCCCTCAGTTGATTTCATTAGGAATGTTCTTTATGTCTAAGAGTTTGGAGACCAATTTTACAACCATATTGGAATATTATCCTGTGTTTTTCTTTCGGTTGTCTCAACATCTAGAAGCATAGAGAGTGATATTTTATTACTACATTATTCTTTTTAAATCCCTTATTTATTATTTAGTTTCATTTGTGAAATTTTGTTGTTGTTTACCATTCTCTCCTTTGACCATCTTCAACTTTGTCTATAAGCACATGAAACCTCATGATAACAGGAATTTGGATATAATGTAATTGGAGATTGGTTCCTATGCTCTCTAGCTGGCTTGCCATGCCATTTTATTAGCCTTACAGGAATGCCATAAATGAATTTGAGACTTCATTTCTGACATTTTGAGATGGTATCGATATTATTAGTTTAAAAAATGTGTCATGACTTTGGCTTTCATATTTTTTGTTATATTTCTTACAGAAAAACAGCATGCATATTAATGACAAGTGTGCTATTTTGTAGTTATTCCTGGCAATGAAAATGAACTTGTACCAGAAGGTCCTACTCAGAGAGGTCCTCATGAAGCTAGGGAACAATACAAAGGTAAAGTCAAGATGAAAGATTATAGAAAGGTATGATGTTTATTTTTGTTTCCATTAATTTATACTTGACCCTCAGATCTTTAGGTCCACCAACTAATAGGGTATCATTATTTTACTGGAAAAGAAGTTTAGAGCTTATGTACTTTGAGCCCCTTGGTGTAGGGATAGAAAATGGATGTCCTCTGACATTATATTATGTAACTATTTCATTGAGGGACACACACTGCTTAGTGGCAAGGATGGCTTAGTGAACCACTCTGCTGTGTATTCCAACTTAAGCACGACCATGCCTGCTCTTTTTTTTTCTGCTTAAAATTACCTCTATCCAAACAAAATAAAATCCTAGATCATTTCTTATTTATTTTTTAACTAGAAGCCTGGTGCACAAAATTAGTGCACTTGAGAGTGGTTCCTCAGCCCAGCCTGTGCCCTTTTGCAGTCCAGGAGCCTTTGAGGATGTCTGACTGATGGCTTAGGCTCACTCCCTGCAGGGAGCGACCAAAGCTGGCAGTCAGATATCCTTAGCATTGCTGTGGAAGTGGGGAGGCTCCCATCATCGCTGTTACGCTCTCCAGCCATGAGCCTAGCTTCCTGCAATGAGTATCTGTCCCCTGGAGGTCAGTGTGCATTTAGCAATTGGTCATCCTGCTGCCAGGCCAAAACTGGCTCTTTGACAACCCCTGAGGGGTCCCATATTGCAAGAGGGCACAGGCAAGGCCAAGGGACCTTACCAGTGCATGATTGGGACTAGGGAGGGATGCGGGAGCTTGGACAGCTGGGGAGGGACCTCGAGAGGGCTCCAGGGCATGTCTGACCAGTCTTGGTCAGCTGCAATCAGCCGGACCCCAGCAGAAAGCTCAACTGGTCAGAGCACTGCCCCCTGATCAGTGCATGTCATAGCAAGTGGTTGAGTGGCCTTAGCATATCATCAGCATATTATGCTTTGATTGGTGGAACAGCTGACCAGATGACCAGAGACTTAACATATTAAACTTTTATTATATAGGATAGTATGGCTTCAAATTTTTTTTAGTCTTCTTTAAAAGTAGAATGGAAAGAATTACATCTCATTTAAGAATCTTCTTATACCCAACACAGTCTAGTTCAGTGGTTAAGTGTCAATCTATGAGCCAGGAGGTCACAGTTTGATTCAGGGTCAGGGCACATGCCCAGGTTGCAGGCTCAGTCCCAGGTAGGGAGCATGCAAGATTCAGCCAATTGATGATTCTCTATCATTGATGTTTCTGTCTCTCTCTTCCTCTCCCTTCCTCTCTCTGAAATCAATAAAGAAATAACACATCCATATTAAAAAGACTCTCCTTATAATGAGTGCCTTTGCTTTGCAATCAGCCTGATAGTTAAAATCATCTGTAATGACTACAGGCCTGGTGCATGAAATTCATGCACTAGGAGGGGTGTCCTTCAGCCTGACCTCACCCTCTCCAATCTAGGAGCCCTCAGGGGATGTCCTACTGATGGTTTCGGCCTGCTCCCTGTGCTTCTCTGCTCTCTGTGGGGCCTGCCTGCTCTAAACCATGGCGACTGCCAAACAGGCTATGCTGAGTGATGCCTGCAGGCCATTCTTCCCTGCTCACGGCTTGCTGTGGTGAGGCCATGCTGGGAGCTGCTTCCTCCCTGTTGTCAGCCTCCTGGAGGTGATAAAGTTATTTGAATACCCACTCCTGATTGACTGGTGGGTCTTGTGAAGTGACAGTCAATTTGCATATTTCTCTTTTATTAGTGTATATTACAGAAAAATTGATATTAAAAATGTCTGGTCAAAGGGATAAAAAATGAGGAAAAAATAAAACCTTGTGAGAGGTTTTAGTTTCTTCTTATGAAAATTGCATAAAAATCTAACTGAGGTAATGAATTTTTTTCATGAAATAGTTGTTTTCTTTGAGTTCTAAAATCTCTGGCATTCACTTAAAATTGAACACATTATAATATCTTTAGCAATAGTTCTATAAAAACAACAAATTATGAATTCAAATACTATAATAAATCATTTACCTAGCTAATATAAATAACATTTCCCCACTCAATGGTATACATTGGAATTCAGTATTATATATAATATCTATTTATTGTTGTTGTTGTTGTTGTTAATCCTCACCTGAGGATATTTTACCATTGATTTTTTTGGAGAGAGTAGGAGAGAGAGAGAAAGACAGAGAGAAACATCAATATGAAAGAAACACATCAACTGGTTGCCTCCAGGATGAGCGCTGACCAGGGAGGGCTAGGGCTGGGGAGGAGCCTGCAACCAAGGTATGTGCCCTTGACCAGAATGGAACCTAGGACGCTTTGTTCGGCAGGCCGATGCTCTATCCACAAAACCAAACTGGCTAAGGCTATATAATATCTGAATAAAATGCAGACTAAAGGCTTTTGGGTTACATTAAGGCTTTGATAATCTTTTCTGGTAATATTCCTTTTAGTATTTTATTATCACTGTTATTACTAGTAACTTATGGATTGCCCTCTACTGTTACTACTAATTTATGGTATCTTTGGTAGATCCACTCTTCTAGTCAGCCCCTTCCCAGCTTCCCCATGCCAGCAACTTCCCATCAGGGTGGACCTTTCCTTTTTGCCTATGTAACCTTTCCCCCTCCCCCACCTGCCTTTAATTTGATTTCAGCCAAAAGCAAGCAGTGCTGTTGAGATGACTGTTGCTGTCAATAAGTAGTGCTTGTTCTTGTTTGTGTAATTTTTGTTTATTTCCATGCAGGTTAGTAGTTCAGGGAGCAAATAGAGCACTCAGAACAATAAACACAATAGCGGTAAGGATTTAGGTGTGATGACAGTGATTGTCATCGGGAGCATTTTCATCTCCTAATGGCATCTGCATTCTTTCAGGTGGTAAATCATACTTAGAAATGATTTCTTGATTCATTCCCTAAGTGCTATGGCTTGTAAGACTTTACATTTGTAATATAATCTAACAAAAAGCTACTGAAATATTGGACAAGTACATTACATGTTTCTGCATGCTATATATTTTTATTGGTATTGTATTAAAATATTTAATACCTAATAGAAAGATTAGAAAACATAATAGAAAAATTCAGGCCTTACCAAAGAACTAGTGAAGAATATAGTGAATTCTACCTCCCTTTACTGGATTACCATTTTTATCAATATTTTTTTTTCTTTGCCTGCAAGTTTGTACACTTTAACCACATCTCCCCGATTCTCCACACCTCCTGGTAACGACCAATCTCCTCTCTGTTTCTGTAAGTTTGGATTTTTTTTTTTAGATTCCACATATACTATTTTTCTTTCTCTGACTTTATTGAGCGTAATGTCCTAAAGGCCATATATATTGTCTTAAAGAGAGGATGTCCTTTCTCATGGCTGAATATTTCATTCCTGTGTGTGTGTACCACTTCTTGTTTATGCATTAATCCAGTGTGTATGTGTGTGTGTGTGTGTGTGTGCGTGCGCGCATGCCACATCTTGTTTAGGTGTTCATCCACTGATAGGTTGTTTTCATATCTTGGATATTGTGAATACTCCTGCAGTGAACTTAAGAGTGCAGCTATCTCTTGAAGATCCTGTTCTCATTTCCTTTGGGAATATATATACGTAGATAATTTTTTGAGGGACCTTCATACTGCTTTTCAAAGTGGCTGTACAAATTTACATTCCCATTGACAGTACAATAGAGTTCCTTTGTTTCCACATCCAATTGTGGTCTCTGTTATATTGAGGTACATTTCTTAAATATCCAATTTGTTGAGTGGGTTTTATCCTGAAAGGATGTCTAACTTTGAAAATCCTTTTCTTGCATATCTTGAGATGATCACATGACTTCTTTTTCTTTTTTTTTTTTGTATATGGTACAAGTTGGCTTTAATTGAACATAGGATAAAAAATTAGAAAAACAATTATGCTTCCAGTATTCAAAACCTATGGTTTCCATGTGACAAAGCAGACACTTGAGTCATTGAGGAATGAGTGAAATTCAAACTCTATCTTAGATGCTAAACAATCCTGGTTAAAATAATTTATTTAAACAATTTGAAAAAGATTCGGAGTTGACATTTTTAAAATATTTCTTTATTGATTAAGTTATTACTATGTTTGCTTATCCCCCCATTATCCTCCCATCCCCCCCCTCACGTCCTCACTCCCCTGTTGTCTGCGTCTATTGATTATGCTTATATGCATGCATATAAGTCCTTTGGTTGATCTCTCCCTTTTACTCCCCTACCTTCCCTCTGAGGTTTGACAGTCTGATTGATCTTTGTCTCTGGATCTGTTTTTGTTCATCAGCTTACGTTGTTCATTATATTTCATAAATGAGCGAGATCATGTGATATTTATCTTTCTCTGACTGGCTTATTTCACTTAACATAATGCTCTCTAGTTCCTTCCATGCTGTTGCAAATGGTAAGAACTCTTTTTTTTTTTTTACTTTTATCTTTCATTTTATTACCGTGATATCACATTCACTGACTTGCTTATGTTAAACTACCCTTACATCCGAGGGGTAAATCCCACTTGACCATGTTATAAGATCCTTTTAGTTTATTATTGAATTCAATTTGCTAATATTTGTTGAGATTTTTGAATTTATATTCATCAGAGCTAGTGGTACATATTTTCTTGTAGTGCCCTATTTTGATTTTTGTATTAGGGTAATGCTGGGGTTGTAAAACAAGTCTGGGAGTGTTTCATCCTCTTCAGTTTTTTGGAAGATTGTGAAAAAAATCTGTATTAAATCTTCTATACATGTATGGTAGAACTCACCAATGAAACGATTTGGTGCTGGCCTTTTTTGTTTGGGAAGTTTTTTATTCTCCTTATATTAGTTTGTTCAGATTTTCTGTTTCTTTGTGATCCAGTCTTGGGAGGTTGTATATTTTTTTGGAATTTGTCCATTTTTTTTTTAAATGATAATCATTGTTCATAGTAAGTTTTTTATGATTCTGTGTATATCTGTGCTATAAGAAGTAATATGTTCTCTTTCATTTCGCATTATATTTATCTGAGTCTTTGTCTTTTAGTCTAGCTAAGGTTTGTTGATTTTTGTTTATCTTCAAAAAACAGTGCTTAGTTTTGATCTTTTCTATTGCTGTTCTGGATTTCTAAGGCTATAAAGGAACTCACCTTGAAGTTTCATTTGCAGAACAAATTTACTTAAGTTAAATGTTTATTTTGGTTGTATTTAGGGGATCTGGTGAAGATTATGGGGCCTGTGTAAAACTAGTTTCCATGGACTACCTTAGCAGCTTTCTAGACCGTCTTTAATAGTCTACTCTGTATGGCATTGAATATTTCTTCCTGTAACATGCCTCTACAAACTGGTCTTATTTAGACATCTGTGTATCTTTACTTGTAAAGTCTGTTACTTATCTGATTCCTGGTATATTATATTAATTCCTCTATATATTTCTATAACATAAAATCCCTCCTATAAGGTTTAGTTAATAAAAATTCTAATGTTGTAAACTATTTTATCTTTAATTAAGGTAAATAATTTGTGTGAGCACTAGGGAAGCAGTTTTCTTGTCTTTACGCTAATCAGTAGGTTAAATAGTCAATGGATTAGGTTTGGAGAGATGAAAATATATTATAACAATTTCCTTCTACATGTGCAATATATTTTACTCTAAGGGAACTAAAAGCCATTACACAATTAACTGGATACTTTTTAAAATCACATTAGTCACAGTTAGGAGAAAAACGTTACTACTTAAATTGGACTTTGGTGATAATATATAAAATTTTCAATGTGCCAGTATATTAAAGAGAAGCAGAATAGAAGAATTCCATATAGATTTGAATAGTTTTAAACAGTAATATTTATGTGTGGAATTTATTTTTCATTGTAGAGGGGTAAAAGAACCATATGGCATCAACTGTAATTCAAATCGGTTGTTTTAATGACTCACTGAAGATTTAAATGTGTAGCGTACAATCACAATTCTTATACATTGCAATTTTTATATCTTAAAAATCTACCATTCACCTAGTGTCCAGACCTACAAACTCAGTGATTTTGCAAGAAAAGAGAGAAAGCACCATCATTGAAAGTATTTCAAGAAATTGGGAAGGCAAATTAAAAAAAATAAGGGATTACTAACTTGTTCCTTCCATCCTTTTACTTCATTTAAAAATATATTTATTGATTTCAGAAAGGAAGAGAGCAGGAGAGAGAGATAGAAACAATGATGAGAGAGAATAATTGATTGGCTGCCTCCTGCATGCCCCCTTCTGGGGATCGCCTGCAACCTGGACATGTGCCCTTGAGTGGAATTGTACCCTGGACCTTTCAGTCCACAGGCCGATGCTCTATCTACTGAGCCAAACCAGCTAGGGCCTGATTTAATTTTTAATGTACTTTTGGTTGGCAGTAGCGGGTTTGGCTCAGTGGATAGAGCGTTGGCATTCAGATTAAAGGGTCCTGGGTTTAATTCCAGTCAAAACATGTACCTAGCTTGCAGGCTTGATCCTTGGCCCTGGTCATTGTGTGTGTGGGAGGCAACTAATTGATGTTTCTCCCTCTCTGTCTCTTTCCTTCTTTCCATTCCCTCTAAAAATTCAATGAAAAAATATCCTCAGGTGAGGATTAATAAAAATAAAATTAAAAAAAAATAATTTTTTTTTGGTTGGAGTATAGACATGTCTTTTTAAATGAAAACATTCTATCTAAATTAATACACTCCCACACGTAAAGAGATTTATGTTCTTATTATATACTAGAGGCCCAGTGCACAAAATTCATACACAGCAGGAGGGGGACTCCCCTCATCCCAGCTTGCACCCTTTCCAATTCGGGACCCGGTGGGGGATGTATGACTCCGGCGGTGGATATACAGCAGTGGAACATCTCTCTTACAATCCTAGACCGCTGGCTCCTAATCGGTCACCTGCCTATCTGTCTGGTCACCTCTAACTGCTCCACCCCCACCAACCTGATTGCCCCTCACTGCCTCTGTGCCTAAATGCACCCTGCTGGCCTGGTTGCTCCTCACTGCCCTCCCCCCCCACACACACTGGCCTGGTCACCTTTTACTGCCCTCTCCTGCTGGCCAGGTTGCCCGCCCTCATTCCCCTCTGCTGACCTGATTGCCCCTAACTGCCCCACCCTGCTAGCCTTGTTGCCCCCATTGGCCCCCTCTACCCCCGCTGGCCTAGTCGCCCCTCACTTCCCCCAATGCCAGCCTAATCACACCCAACTGCCCCCTCCCTCCTGCTGGTCTGGTCACCATCGGCTGCAACTCCCCTGCCAGCATGGTTGCCGCTTACTGCTCTTCCCCCCCCATGCTGGCCTGGTCGCCCCATGCAGCCTGCTGCTTCAGTCGTTTAGTTTTCCCTCACTAACCCCCCTGCCAACCTGGTCATAGGCAGCCATCTTGTGAGGGTGTGAGTGTCAATTTACATATTACCTCTTTATTATATAGGCTTTCTGCTGGAAAACACGTTTTAAAGAATTATAAAGATATTATCAAGAAAACAGATATTTCTTCTCCAAATAGATACTAACAGAGGATATGTTGGGAAGGGTAAACATTATAATATATATGATAAAGTTTTTAAAATATTTTATAACCAGTGTTTAAATGTTAAAAGATAAAAGGAATAAATAACTTTTATATTTTGGGAAATATTTACATTTTATACTTAAATAAAATATTAAAATCTTATTTTAGGAACAATAAAAAAGCTTATACAAACTAAAATTTTTAGTTTACTTACCCAGGCAACAGGTAATAAATTTTTAGTTTACTTACCCAGGCAACAGGTAATAATTACTCAGAAATTATTTTAAGTATGAAGTACTTTGGAGCCTAATCTGTATTTGAAACTCTCATCTACCTCTTATTTTATTACTTGTACAAAACTGGGCAAATACTGAACTTTTATGCTTTCAACTCTACAAACTGGGGAGAATATTATGTGAGTCCAAGGATTTGTGTCACAATTTAATGATATATGTAATATACCTAGCACAGTACCTATTTATAATTGATGCTTATGAAATGATATATTTCTATAGAAGATAAATAATACTTGTTCATGCTATTTCATTCGTTTGTGTGAAATATGATGCAGGTAACACTGAATAGACGTTCATTAGACTTCTAGTCATTCCTTGTAACCATTTTTTGGGTTATTTTATTTTACATCATATGACTGGAATAATTAGGTAATGGCTTTCTGTGATTGTAAGTATGTTCTTTCTAATTCAGATTATATACAAACAGTGATATGGAAATTAGAGCATTATGGTGATGAATTTTGCTGTGCTAATGTTTGCACATTTCCTGTTATATGTTAGAACATTGCTGTTAAGTCCGTAAAAATTGTACACTCCTCTCAACTTCTTTAGACAGTTTTCTATATTTTGATTCACTTAATGAAAATTTTAAATATTATTTAATATATTATGACAGCTACTAGTGATTATATAGATTACAGTTTTAAATATAATGAAAATATAAAGAAAGGAACAGTTTCTTCAGCTCTGATATGACAGTGTATAGCATCATGACATGCTATGCCACCCTGGTTATGATAATGGCATATTTTAAGAGCAGTTCAATGCTCTTACATTCTGATGCTTTGCATTTATTAGATGGAATTTAGCTGCATTTTGTAGAGTATTCTTGAATATTGCTATGTAGTTATTATTATTTTTTTGCCTCAGGTATCTCTGAGGGTTTGGCATCAACCCAAAATCTGGTCAACAGTTTGCCAGTAATTGTGGATATTACATTAGGATGTTAAATCATTCTATTTACCAGACATAAAGTTGCTAAAATGGAAATTAGTTTTGCATTTTTTAAAATTTAGAAATATGGAAGGTATTAAAAACTCTATAACCATGTGCAAATGGGAATTTTAATGCATATGATTTTATAATAATGTTGAATGTCTTCAACAGTTGAAATAATTTATTAAAAATCCCTAAGGAAATATATTAATCAAAATATTTATTCATAAAATCCTGTCATGTTAAATACATAAGGATTAACCAACTTGTTTATAAATCTGTTCTGAGTAGAAAATCAAATAAATGGAAATATATTATTACACTAAATATATTGTGCTTATGTGAAAACAAGCAAATATAAATCAGAATAAGAGCGATTAAGAAATGCTAAGTATCCTCAGGTTTTTAACTCTACTATTTATTTTTAATTATACCTAAGCATGGATTATTTAGAAAATACAAAAGTGAGATTATGATAAAAAAAAAAGAGATTATGATAATAATGCTCAGGATTTTGAAAATCTCAGTCAGTACAATAACTATATTATATATCAGAATAACACTTTATGGAACATTATAGATTTATACATTAAATGTATAATAATTTAAAAAGTAATTATTTTATGGTAATAGTTAATTTAAATGTATTATGTGCATATTTGAGTGTCCTATAATAAAAGCCTAGTGACCCAATGGTGGAATGACCAGAATGACCGGTTGACCAGTGGCTATGACATGCACTGACTACCATGGGGCAGGTGCTCAAGGCAGGAGCTGCCCCATGGTGGTCAGTGCATTACACAGTGGGAGCACTGCTCGGCTGACCAGCATGAGTGAAGCTTCCACAGCAGGCCGATCCCACCAGGCCATGCCTCTCACCAGTACACGAATTCTGTGCACCAGGTCTCTAGTAATATGTAAATTATATTAATCATATATTATACTACAGGCCCGGTGCACAGAATTCGTGCACAGGGGGTGGGTGTCCCACAGCCCAGCCTGCACCCTCTCCAATCTGAGACCCCTCATGATTGGGCCTAAATGGGCAGTCAGACATCCCTCTCACAATCCAGGACTGCTGGCTCCCAACCACTCACCTGCCTGTCTGGCTGATTGCCCCTAACCACTTCTGCCTGCCAGCCTGATCACTTCCTAACTTCTCCCCTGCCAGACTGGTCAATGCCTAACTGCCCTCCCCTGCAGGCCTGGTTTTCCCTAACACCCCTCCCCTGCAGACCTGGCCCCTCCCCAACTTCCATCCTCTGCAGGCATGGTCCCCTGCAACTGCCCTGCCCTGTAGGCCTGTCCCTCCTAACTGTCCTCCTTTGCAGGCCTGGTCCCCCCAAATTGCCCTCCCCTATAAGTCCCCTCCCCCAACTTCTCTCCCCTAGTGTCCTCGTTGCCCCCAACTGCCCTCCCATGCAGGCCTGGTTGCCCCCAATGGCCCTTGCCTGGTGGCCTTGTCCCCCACAACTGCCCTCCCAACTGCCCTACTCTGCAGGCCCAGTCACCCCTAACTGCCCTCCCCTGCTGGTCTCATCACCCATAACAGTCCTCTCCTGCAGGCCTGGTTGCCCCTAACTGCCCTCCCCTGCTGACCATATTGTGGTGACCATCTTGTGTCCATATGGGGTGGCCATTTTTGACCACATGGGGTGGCCATTTTAAGTGTTGGAGTGATGGTCAATTTGCATATGACCTCTTTATTATATAGGTTATTGACAACAAATAAATGAATATGTTTGTAGTCTTCTGCAGTCTTTTTTTCATTTGGTGTTTTGTTTCTAAGATTGCTCTGTTACTTATATGTAGTTATATAGCTTATTTGAAAATACTTACTTTTTTATTTTTTATTAATAATGCACACTAAGGTTGTTTCCAAAGTCTTAATAAATTAAATTAAGTGCTGCCATGAATATTCTTGTTCATCATTAGGTACTCATATGCAAGACTTTCTGAAGTATACTAATCTAGGAGTAGAGTTGTTGGATCATTAGGCATGAGGATTTTACTAGGTTGTATCAAATGCTTTTCCAAATTAGTTGAATGAACATGTTTACAAATCCACAGTTTCTATTACTTTAAATCCTTTCCAGCTCTTGGTATTACTAGGGTTTTTGATTTTTGCCAACCTAATGAGTAAAATGTTGCTATTGAGTCTTAATTTTCATTTTTCTGATTAATAATTAAATTAAACAAGTTCTCTTTTGTTTATAAGCAATTCATATATTAGGTTATAATTTTTGCTTATTTTTTCCATTAGGTCATTCATCTTTTACCTGCAGTGTATTTTAGATACTAATTTTTGATCAGTTGAATGAATAGTAGATATATTGCCCCAGATGGTGACTTATATTTTGTATTTTTATAGTGTCTTTTATTGAGTCGAAGTTCTTCATTTTTATACTTTTTACAACTAAAATATGGATATTTGTTATTTTTAAAAAAGTAACTAAAATGTTTTTCATTGTAATGTAGTTGTTTGTCAATAATTTTTTATATGGTAAAATTTATTGATATTTCCTTGAGATTCTATCCTATATTTATCTTTTATCAAGTTAATGTTAATTTTTAAAATCATAAACGAATGGTTGATTTTATATTATATTTAATGTTAAGATTTTATTTTATCATGACTTAATATTGAATTCCTTTCTTTGAAAAGGTTTTCTCCATTAACATTTTAAGGTGGTAAGTGGCATAATAGATTTTCTAATGTAAACATTTTTTTCCATTATTGGGCTAAAATGACCTTATTCATGTATTACCTGATTTATATATCACTGAATCTAATTCATTGTTATTTTCTTATAATGGTTACTTTATTTTATGAAGAAAATTGGCATTTAGTTTTCTTTTTTAGTAACTGTTTTTTTTTTTTAATAATTTTGGTATTCTTGAATGTGTTGGAGAATATTCCCCTCTTTGTCTCTGCTTTAAAAGAGTATTTATATTGTGGAAGATCTATTCCAAAATGTGTGGTAGAAATCTTAAAATCAATAGGAGTGGTTATGCATTTATGGGAAGAGTTTATTCTATTGAGGCAGATTTTTAAAAATAATAGAACCATACAAGTTTTTTTCCTTCAATCAATTTTTATGTTATTAACTAAAATATTTACATGAATATGACCATTGTATCTTAAGTTTCAAATTTATCAGAATAAAGGTATTTGCCATATTTTTATCATTAAACCTCAAAGAGATTCATAGTTATATTTTCTTTTTATTTTTTATATCAATTTCTCTACCTCCATTTTTAGAGTTACCCCCTCACGCCACCTCCTCTAATCTATTTTCCCCCACTTTTCATTAATGTATTACATGTGTACATATCTTCCCATTGCCCACCACCCCACTTCCATACATACCCTCACCCCCCCAGTGTCTTGTGTCCATTGGTTATGCTTATATGCATGCATACAAGTCCTTCAGTTGACAGTTTATAATGTTCTTTATTATCTATAAATAAGTGAGATCATGTGGTATTTTTCTTTCATTACCTGGCTTATTTCACTTAACATAATGCTCTCTAGTTCCATCCAGGTTGCTGCAAATGATAAGAATGCCTTCATTTTTGTGGCAGCATAGAATTCCATTGTGTAGATGTACCATAGTTTTTTGATACAGTCATCTGCTGATGGGCACCTAGGCTGTTTCTAAGTATTAGCTATTGTAAATTGTGCTGCTATGAACATGGGGTGCATATATCTTTTCTGATTGCTGTTTCTAGTTTCTTAGGATATATTCCTAGGAGTGGATTACTGGGTCAAATGGGAGCTCCATTTTCAGTTTTTTGAGGAAACTCCATACTGTTCTCCACAGTGGCTGCACCAGTCTGCATTCCCACTAGCAGTGCACGAAGGTTCCTTTTTCTCAGCATCCTCCCCAGCACTTGTCATTTGTTGATTTGTTGATGATTGCCATTCTGACAGGTGTGAGATGGTAACACATTGTTATTTTGATTTGTATCTCTCAGATAATTAGTGACTTTGAGAATGTTTTCATGTGTCTTTTGGCCTTCCTTCTGTCTTCTTTTGAAAAGATTCTATTTTTTATTGAATCATTTATCTTCCTTTTATTAAGTTGTATAAGTTCCCTGTGGATGTTGGAGATTAAACCTTTACCAGTATTAACATTTACAAATATGTTCTCCCATACAGTGGCTTTCTGGTTGTTTTGTTGATGGTAAAAGCTTTTTATTTTGATGTAGTCCCATTTGTTTATTTTCTCTTTAGCTTCTATTGCCCTAGGAACAGTATCAGTAAAGAAGTTCCTTCAGCATATGTCTGAAATTTTGCTGCTTGTGGATTCCTTTATTATGTTTATGGTTTCCTGAATTATGTTTAAGTCCTATATCCATTTTTAGTGTATTTCACCTCCTCTAATCTCTTAACTGTCTTCCTGGAGATATATGAATATATTGGCATTTTTGAAGGTGCAAGTTATGAGTTTTATGATTCTCTATTAAATGCCTGTTTTTTCTTTACTTACACATAATATTTTAATTTTTGTTCCATTTTAAGTATTTTAAGATTTCCATTATGATTTATTCTTTGAGCCATGGTTTATTTAGAGGGATTATTTAATTGTATATCTGTATGGGTTTTGGGTTAACTTTTTTGGTTATTATATATACATATTTTTATTTTTTTAAGGTTTAATAAATCTTTATTCTTCAGATTATTACAGTTGTTCCAATCCCCCCCATAGCTCCCCTCTACCCAGTTCCCACCCCACCCACCCTCTGCCCTTACCTGCCCACCATTGTCCTCATCCATAGGAGTATGATTTTTGTCCAGTCTCTCTCTGTACCTCCCCACCTTATATCTTTCCCCCTGAGAATTATCAGTTCACTTCCTTTTTATGCCCCTGATTCTATTATATTCACTAGTTTATTCTGTTCATCAGATTTTCAATTCACTTGATTTTTAGATTCACTTGTTGATAGATATGTATTTGTTGTTGATAATTTTTATCTTTACATTTTTCTTCTTCTTTCTCTTCTTAAAGAATACCTTTAAGTATTTGATATAATACTGATTTGGTGCTGATGAACTCCTGTAGTTTTTTCTTATCTGTGAAGCTCTTTATCTGACCTTCAATTCTGAATGTTAGCTTTGCTGGGTAGAGTAATCTTAGTTGTAGGTTCTTGCTATTCATCACGTTGAATATTTCTCGCCACTCCTGTCTGGCCTGCATATTTTCTGTTGAGAAATCAGCTGACAATTGTATGGGTGCTCCCTTGTAGGTAATTAACTGTTTTTCTCTTGCTGCTTTTAATGTTCTCTCTCTGTCTTTTGCTCGTGGTATTTTAATTATGATGTGTCTTAGCATGGTCTCCTTTGGATTCCTTTTGTTTGGGGTTCTGTGCACTTCTTGGATTTGTAAGTCTGTTTCTTTCACCAGATAGGGGAAGTTTTCAGTCATTATTTCTTCATATAGGTTTTCTTCTTCTGGCACTCCCATAATTCTGATGTTGTTACTTGAAGTTGTCCCAGAGGCTCCTTATACTATCCTAACATTTTTGGATTCTTTTTTTCTTTTTTCTTTTCCAGTTGAGTGTTTTCTGCTTCTTTGTATTTCAAATCTTTGACTTCATTCTTGCATTCCTCTAGTCTGTTGTCAGGTCTCTGTATAATATTTTTTATTTCAGTCAGTATATGTTTAATTTCTAGTTAATTCTTTTTCATCTCCTCTTGGGTCTTGCTAAATTTCTCCATCTTTTCTAGGAAATTCTTAAAATACCTTATAATTGTGGTTTTGAACTTTATATTCAGTCATTCTTTTGCCTCCATTTCTTTCGTTTGTGATCTGTTCCTTTGTCTTGGCATTTTCGCTGTTTCCCTGGGTTGGTAGAGTAGCTTTGTGTGCCAGGTGTCCTATATGGCCCAGTAGCTCCACCTCCCCAGTTACCTGAGGTGGACAGTCTTGGTGTACCCCTTTGTAGACTGTATGGACAGTCTTGTTGTAGTTAAGTCTTGATTGTTTTTGGTATCATTGGGGAGAATTGGCCACCAAGCCAATTGGTTGTGAGGATCAGCTGTGTCTATGCCTGGAGAACTTCTGTGCTGGACTCAGCCTTAAGGCTTGCAAGATTGCAAAAACCTCTGTGCTGGGCTTGGATGTGGTGGAGTCTCAAGGCTGAGCAGACAGCCTTGGCTTCCTGTCAGCCCTGCCCTACATGGCGGCCCCTGGGTCTCAGTGTCCCTTAGTAATTGCTGCAGGCCTTTCTGTGTACATGCATGCACACGCCTCCAGACATCTGCCTTTCCAGCTCCCCTGAGTTTCCTTGAGCTCCTGGGAGCCGTATAAGACTGGGTCCCAAGGGTTTCCCCCGAAACTGGGGTTCAGTGCAGTCAGACCTGGATTTCAGTGCAGTTGGAAGGTTCTGTTTTCCTCCCACTAGAGGAAGCCCAGGGCACAATCAGTAGTCAGTCCTCTGTTTGTGTGCCTCCAGACCTCGGCTTTTCGTGGCTCCCCTCATTTCTGTGCACTGTTCTCTTTTCACAACAGTCTGGACTACCCATGTATGTGTCTCACCTGAAACTGGGGTTCAGTGTAGTCAGAAGTGAGGTTCAGTGCAGTTGGGAGTTTCCATTTCCCAACTGCTAGAGGAAGCCAGCCAGGCCCTCTGCAACCCGTTCTCTCCATACTTCAGCTTTTCACAGCTCCTTTAAGTCTTCGTGAGCCCCTCTCTTTACTTCTAGTTGTAGAATTTCCACTCAGCCAGCTTTCCTGTGGTTCTGGATAATGTCTGTTCTGTCTTTTAATTGTAGTTTTGAAATAGTTGTGCGAGGCAGAAATTTAGGTGTTTGCCTATGCCACCACATTGGTTTCCATTTTCTATATATTTTTGTTTTGAAAAAAATCATAGAGCACATAGTCTCTATGAAATAATAAATATTGGGAGTTGCTAAGGCAGAGATTTTCTTCCTGCTCTTAACACTGATGAACAAATGATAGTTGCATTTATTGTAATCCCTATGAACAATACTGCTTCCTAGGTTAATACAAGCTAAAATTAATTACACATTTATTTTATGAAACATTAACCAACAATTAAAGTATTATACATTGGTTTACAATTTTCCTTTATACTATATCTCAGTTGCATTGCACTGCTGCCTAGTATGTGACATATTTCCCACTGGTATTTGTAATGCATGTCAAAGTGGCAGTAATGTTTATTGCTTTGTTTTGGAACTTAATGTTCATGGTTAGAAAAAAACCCTGGATAAATGTGCATTTGATCTGATGATGAAGGATAAGAACAGTAATATGTACTGTTTGGAATAATCTATCACAAGACACTGTCAGATAATCCCTAGAGTGTGTGCTCATTCTTTATATGCGTTATTTTTCTTCAGAGACGGATATTACCCATTTTTGAGATGACAAAAAGAGAGGAGAGGAAAATGCGTTGCTATATGAAACAAAAATAAGTACATTATCATTCACAAAATGTGTTACTGTAAACTGGTAGGCACATATACACATTTTTACTTTAAAAGGAAAAGGCCAAGATGGGATTTTACAATTTACACAGCATTGAAAATATAACTATAGGAATCATGTGAGTTGCTTTAATACTCTTGAAGAAATTAAATGTTTCCCAGGGTAATTCTGTGCAATCATATTTTGGATTATTCTTTGTTACATAAGATTCTCATTCTTTTAATAACCTAGTGCCCTTATAGAGTTTCTAGAAACATTAGATATTTGGTATAGAATTACTTCTAGCTTAATTTTTAAAACGTTTTCTCAAGTTTTTTAACAATGGAATAATGCTTTTCCATTGGTAATTAAAAAAAAATGAAACAGTGCCTATAAGCATGAATATTTACACACACATATTCAGAACCACCAGGCTGTTTATTTGGTACATGGGTAGGAAAATCAGAAATGGTACCGGATATCATGGAGTCACTTCCCAATTAGGCAATTTTTAAGTTCCATCTCCAAGATACAATATTTCTATAGGCTGTGCATTTTGCTCTTTGGCTAAGATGGAGTTAATGGTTCTTCTAGATCAAAGCTTGGCCTGGGTACCATCTTTACCATCCTGGTACAAGTATGAGGAGGATACATGAATTAAGAGCCTTAACGTCCAGAGGTAGATATAATATCCACAGTGTCAGCTGGTCTATGATGTCAGCTCAGATTTCCTAGGTACTTCCCCTACAGACTCAGCTCTTATCTATTAGAGGGGGGCTGTCTTCTGACCAATTCTTTTTTCACCATGATGTTGATTCAAATACTAAAGATATTCTATACAATTTCTTAGTACATTAATTAACTAGTGAATTTCAAAAATCCAAAATCTTATTTCATATGCTGATACGGAATTTTACTATCTTAAATGTGTTGCTATTCATTCTCCAATTAAAGGAAACAGGGTTCCCTGGAGAAATATTTGATGCTTTAGTTGGAGCAGGGAACATATGTAACGAGTCTGGAATATGTTATTGTCAGAAACCAAACATTGTTCTTACTAAATGGATGTAAACAGGAGGCCAGAAGGCTGGTCAACCTTAACTGCTCTGAAAGGTCAGAGCTAATTACTCACTGTTTAGTTGAAACATTGTTGGCTGAAGCAACCTCTACCTGTTTGTTTCATGTTAATTTCTGTTTTGTTATTTCCTGCCTAAAGGCTAGGGGTGTGTCCAAAAGCCTTAATAAAGGGGAGAAAAAGGCCAGAGCAAGTGGCAGCTCTTTCTACTAGAGGAAGGCTCCCACCTGGCCCCCCAATATCGCCAAATTAGTGTTTTCTAGTCTCTCATTTCGTTTGTGTGAGGCCTCCTTCAGAACCCGAACCCTGAACCGGGAACCTTGAACCACATGGACGTGAAAAGAGATTCCCACATGTTATAGTATCAGAAAGCAAAAGGCAAAAACAGTGCAAATACCAAAAGAACGTAGATCATAGGTGTTAATCTGAAGAAGCTATAAATGACCAAAGCTGTGACAATTTGAGCAACATAACATCGTCTTGTATTATAACTCCAAATATAAAATATGTAGACATGTGTCAGTACTGATATACATAAATATAAACAAATGGTTAAATAGAAGGGAAAGATTTTCATTATAGGATTCCAAAATAAGAATATTTTCCATGTCCTTCAATGTTGTTCCACAACATAATTTTTTAGCAATTAGTACACCATTATTTGTGTGAGGCATAATTTATTTAGAACATATATTTTGATATTTATATATTTTTTCTCCTTAATATAATAATTATTAGCCACTTAAATCCTTGCATATGTAACTTTAGTCAGTAACCAATTTCTGAGTCAGGGTTTTGTGATGGTAGCAGCAGAAACTTTGGCAACTTAGTAAATGCTTAACAGTTAATTGGAAGGCAATAAGAAAATTCACACAAATAAAGAAAAATGTAAGCTTTAGGTCTTAGGAAGGAGAGAAAACACCATATTTTACTCTTGGGATGAATACATTGTGCTGTGTCTGTCTTTAGGTCAATTGGCTCAATATTAACATTGTTGATGGCTTATCTTGGGTTGTCCCTTGAAAGTCAAGGTGCCATGGATGACTCCAACTAGGCTGCGCACTAATACAGAAACAATCCCTCCAAACACAATGTGACTTCTGAAACCAGAATAAGGGGAAATGGATTTGAATTGCAAAACTGAAGGTCTTTGCTTCATTACCATGCCGTAACCTCCTCTAAGTGGATTTTTTAAAAATATATTTTATTGATTTTTCACAGAGAGGAAGGAAGAGGGATAGAGAGTCAGAAACATCGATGAGAGAGAGACATCGATCAGCTGCCTCCTGCACGCCCCCTACTGGGGATATGCCTGCAACCAAGGTACATGCCCTTGACCAGAATCAAACCTGGGACCTTTCAGTCCACAAGCCGACGCTCTATCCACTGAGCCAAACCGGTTTCGGCCTAAGTGAATTTTTTTTTAAATATAAATTTTTTAATTGATTTCAGAGGGGAAGGGGGAGGAAGAGAGAGATAGAAACATTGATGGTAAGAATCATCAAATGGCTGCCTCCTGCATGCCCCACACTGAGGATGGAACCCACAACCTGAGCATGTGCACTGACCGGGAATGGAAGCATGATGGTCAAGTACATAGGTTGATGCTCACCCACTAAGCCCCACCAGCTGGGTTTAAGTGGAATTTTTATGTGCAGCAGTATACTGCAAATTTTACCTGAGGAAAAGACATACCAGTTATAATTCTAACTATATGATTTCACTCATATGTGGGATATAAAACTAAAGGAACAAATGAATAAACAAACAAAAAAAACTCACAGATGCAGACAAAAGTATGATGGAAGATGATGTGACTTTTGATTGTGGGTGCATAATGCAATATACAGATCATGTATCATAAAAATGTACAGTTGAGATGAAATGTACCCATGATCTTATTATCAATGTCACCCCAAGAAAATTAATTTAAAAAAAAGTTAAGTTAAAACTGGTATATAGGCATCCTACTTTAAAAGGCCACACTGATTGGGATCTTTCTTTTGAGACTATGTTTTCTGAATTAATAGCCATTTTTTCTAATATAAATGGAGTTAAAGACTGAATTTCAAATGATTCTTGATTAATTTGTGTCTCCAAAGCAATGGAAGCAAGGACAGTGTTGGTACTCTCCAGAGATAATTGCTGTATTAAATTATATGAATATATTTCATGGTATCTCAACTCTAGATGTTAAAACTGAACATCCTATCTGCTTTATAATGATTGTTTAGGAAAGATTGCTCTGGCAAATGGCTATCATTAAAGTATACAGTGCAAATTTAATTTCCTTTGCTGAATATAAAATTTGCCTAAGAAATACTACATCTTATTTTCTACATAGTGATTTTGAGGGAAATAGTACTGAGTGGAGAATAAAATGCCTTGTCTCTTATTATGTAGTTAAATCAAACAAATAACCAAATGCTGACACAGAAAAGCAATGGGATAAAATGTATTGAAGAATAACGATTATTTCATTTAGTTATTTGGTCATTTTTCATTCACATGTAGCTCTATTACATCTCATTGCACCAATTGTTCAGGACAGAAAACAAATCTAAACTCACTTGACTGCATCAAATTATCTATTTTAATATGTTCTGCCAAATAACAAGGTCATCCAGTTTATTTAGGGCCATAGCTGGCAGTCTTTGAGATGTATATCTAGGCTCTCTTTATAATCCTAGTGCTTCTTACTAGTTGTGTAATCTGGGGCAAATAATTTAACCTTGGTCTTTTTTAACCAGCTTACCTTCTAGTTACCCTCTCTCCTTTTCATCAAAGGCAGGTATGCTTTTTATTCCCTATATCCTTTATGTCTTCTAATTCCTATGTGCTGATAAACTTAGATGTCTGAGAACTAACTTAGTCATTCTCAAAATTACAGTCAGATATAGCTGAAAGGGCATAGGGTAATAAGTCCTGGGTTTTAGTCTAGACTTCGATTTCTCAAAATTGGGAGTATGAGGAGGCATGTCTGTGGCTGGTGGAAGCAGTCAGTGGGTAGGGAAGGAAATGACACTAAGATCATCACTTTCTTCCACAAGCAATCAGATTTATTTCCACCTACATGCCAAGTGATATAAATATTGGACATTTAGAAAACTGAGAAGTGCTGTACACCTCTGATGCTGTAAAATCTATCTATCTATCTATCTATCTATCTATCTATCTATCTATCTATCTATCTATCATCATCATCATCTATCTATATCTATTATCTATCTGTTATCTATCTATCTATCTATCTATCTATCTATCATCTATAATTTTTACAGATAAAATTCCTTTTAACATAACTGTACTACTGAGTTGTTTACTTTTATGCCATTCAACTTAACTTAATGTCTTATCCAGTCAAATGGCTTATAAGTTATTTGAGGCGCATAAATACTGATTGTATTGCATTGCATTGTGTATTATACTTTTTGTTACCCACTAGCAAATCTTTATCTGAAATGCAATTTATTTCCTAATACCACTTAATTCCAATTTAATACCATTCAGTTTCTTTTCTTTTATAGAACCTTTGCATAACCCATCACTAGTGACACCTCTGGGCTAAATCCTTTACATTTCTTAGTGTGCAGGCTTTTAATGCTTAGTATAGAGCCTAATACTATGCAAAAATGAAAACTCTCTTAGTTTAAAGATCATGATGAAAAGTATACAGTTTAGAATCACAGTGCTCATGCCTTGTTTCTTACTAACTTTGGGACCTTGTGCAAATTATTTTCTCTGACCTTCAATTTTATCATCTATAAATCAAGATTATAATACCCCCTTTAAATAACTTTTATTAGAGCAGAAACATAAAATGTATGTATAGTATTTAGTCAGGTGTTATTGTTAATAAAGGATTTTTCTATATTTTAATTGATTTTTAAAATATATATTTTAATCTTTATTGTTGAAATTATTACAGATGTCCCTCTTTTTTCCCCCCTGATTACCCTCCTTTATCCGGATCCTGTCCCACCCCAAGCCTTTGCCACCCTATTGTCTGTGTCCATGGGTAATGCATATATGCATATAAGATCTCTGTTTAATCTCTTCCCAATATCCCACCATCTTCTCTTTGCGAATCATCAGTCTGTTCCATTTACATGCCTCCAATTATATTTTATTCACCAGTTTATTCTGTTCATTAGATTTCTTATTGGTTTATTTTTATTTTTAAATTCAATTGTCGATAAGTATGTATTTGTTGCCATTTTGTTGTTCATATTTTTTATCTTTACCTTTTTCTTCTTCTTTCTCTTCTTAAAGAGTACCCTTCAACATTCTATATAATACTGGTTTGGTGGTGATGAACAACTTTAGCTTTTTCTAATCTGTGAAGCTCTTTATCTGACCTTCAATTCTAAATGAAAGCTTTGCTGGGTAGATTAATCTTGGTTGTAGGTACTTGCTATTCATCACTTTGAACATTTCTTGCCACTCCCGTCTGGCCTGCATAATTTCTGTTGAGAAATCAGCTGATATTCAAGTGGGCATTCCCTGGTAGATAACCACTGCTTTTTTCTCAAGATCCTCTCTTTGTCTTTTTCCCTTGGCATTTTAATTATGATGTGTCTTGGTGTGGTCCTCTTTGGGTTCCTCTTGTTTGAGACTCTCTGTGCTTCTTGGACTTGTAAGTGTATATCTTTCACCAAGGAGGGGAAGTTTTCTGTCATTATTTCTTCAAATAGGTTTTTATTATCTGGTGCTTTCTCTTCTTCTGGCATCCCCATAATGCAAATGTTAGTACACTTGAAGTTGTCCCAGAGACTCCTTATGCTATCTTAAGATTTTTAAATTCTTTTTGCTCTTCTGGTTGGGTGTTTTTTGCTTCCTCATATTTCAAATAATTGATATGATTCTCAGAATCTTCTACTGTACTTTTGAATCCCTGTATATATTTCATTAAGTTAGTGCATGCTTAATTTCAGACTGGTACTTTTCCACATTTTTTTGAGGTTCCTAGGAGATTCTTGAGTAAACTTATAACTGGTTTTGAACTCTATATCCAGTAGTTTGTTTTCTTCCATTTCTTTCACTTGTGACACATTTCTTTTTCTCTGCACTTTGGATGATGAGCTTTGTTTGTTTCTAAGTATCGGGAAGAGCTGCCATGTCTCCTTGAGCTGCTAAAGTGGTCTTGTGTAATGAGTGCACTATAGCACCTAGTGACTCAGCCTCCTAGTCATTTGGCTAGAAACTCTAGGTGCACCCCTTTGTGGGCTCTGAACACAGTCTTGTTGTAGCTGAGACTTGATTGCTGTTGGTGTCACTGGAAGGAATTGACCTCCAGACTAATTGGCTGTGAGGACCAGTTGCAACTACAGTGGGAGAGCTGCTGTGTAGGAAACATTCCTATGGAGCAGGACTTGCTTCAGTGGGGCATTGGTGCTCACTGAGTTTTCCCCTTGAGTGTGTCATTTATGGATGTTTAGAGTTGTAATTTGATATGATTTGACACTGACCACTGGGTACACTGACTCTCAGGTCTCCAGAGAGGACCACCCAGCAGGAGCTACAGAGAGATCTGCAGATTCCTCCTCTTTGTATTGGGTTTGGGAGTGCCCAGATGAGGCCCAACTGTGAAGCAAGGCAGGCTGGTGCTGGTACAGGGCCTTGGGCCTTTTATTGATAGGCTTGGGGCTCTCTTACCCAGGTACAGCTTATTTGCCATTCATTTGCAAACTCTGCTGCACATAGCTTGTTTGGGATTGTAAATTGGATGAGGTGGGGTCTTAGGGAATCACCAGGATGAAGCAAACATAAATGGTCTTCAGTTAGGCCTGCTACTTGTCAAGTCCCAGCATAGGAACAATAATCCCTGTGAGCACTTCTGTCTGGGAGAAATATGCCCCTGAATTCCTGCCCTGATGCCACACAATCCAGTTCCTCCTAGTAGGTGTCTTTGTCCCCCAAAGCCTTGCCCTGGTGCTGGAGCTTAGAGAAAGCAGGACCTTGTAAGTTCAGTTTGTGCTCTAGGTCTTTTAAGAGGAATAGCTAGGTCTCCAGCAGCCTCTCTGTTACTTAACCCCAGTCTACCCTGGTTTTTATGCCTCATAGTTCTGATTGCCCTATTAGCTTCTTTTCTCAGCTCTGCAACCCTGAGCTTGGGGTCTGGTGTGGGTCTGAGACCCCTTGCTCCTCAGAGGAGCCTCCATAGAGACTATCTCTCTCCTGATTAAAAAAGAGGCCCAAGGGGGTGCTAGACTAGCCCTTTCCATGCCTCTGCACCTTCTACCAGTCTAAGTGTGATTTTTGTACTCCTCTTATTGTAGAACTTCCATTGAGCCATCTTTCCAGTGGTTCTGGATAATGGTTATTCTGTATGTTAGTTATAATTTTCATGTGGTTGTGGGAGGTGGTAAGTACAGGCATTTACCTATGTTGCCATCTTCCTTTCCAGCCTTAAAAATATTTTTTATGGTTTGTGTTCTTGCTTAGACCACTACACATTCTGACAATATAAGGGTGACTCCAGTGTCCCCCTAAATGTCTCAAACTTACAGGTGTTGACTTGTTTTGCTTCAGTGAGCTTTGCCTGTATTCTAATCTTGCAATCATATCTAATATTTTATTTTACATGTTCATAGGAATTTGAATGCTTGAGTTAAGAAAATGCTTGGCAAATCTTGATTTACTTTGCCTTGATATAAAAATTCTCCTCCTGCCTATTACTTTATCTTATTCCTCATGCTGTCCCTATGTCCTCTTTGTGGCTAAGTAGACTATGTAAGTAGCTTTCATTAGTTAATGCAGTATAAAGCTTGGGCCCCTCTGTCACTTATCAGTTAAGATTCTTTTGGTTGCTAGTGACGGAAACTCATTTCAAATTCTGTTGCTTCAAAACTGATCTCAAAGTGGCTTAGTTTTACCTAAAAGATGGGAAACAATTGGTTGATGTATTAGGAAGCCCACATGCCAGTCTGAATTTAGGGATGTCTGAGAGGTTCAAGCAATGCTATCATGTTTTGCTGCTTTGTTTTGTTTTGTTTTTATTTCCAACTCCTTTTGTTTCTACAATCTTTTGGCTCTTGGACTCAATTATGTTTGTTTTTCAGATACGTCCTAATAAGTTCTGGACTCTGCTATTGCTCACTAAATCTTGTACCAAATTGCCATTGGCTTGCAGAGCCCTTCTTTCAGGTACTCCGAGGCATCATTATACCTCCTGTGACTGAGCCTTTGCCCTAATCCAGTGGTTCGCAAACTCATTAGTCAACAGAGTAGCCAACCACTGCCATAACCTAACTTGAAATTACCTGCCTTTCAAAGATGGGGTATTGTATCAATTAGACTACTAGAAGTTATTTTCCTGTTAATGACTTTTTTTTGTTATCATTAATATAATATAAAAATACACAGAATTCAAATGGGGACTAGACTTATCAGGCAGAAAACTTTATAATGTATGTAAGAGTATAATCACTCTGTTTTGTACCTGGAACCAGTATAACATTGTATACCAACTTAATTGAAAAATAAAATTAAAAATACACCACAGAAACTTCCAAGGAACTAGAATGTTTCCAAGCCTCTAACTCCATGGGAACCAAAGGTCCTATGTTCAAGACCTTGCCCTATATATTGCTTCATCTGGCAGTTCATTCATATCTTTTAATATTCTTAGCAATAAATAAGTAACCTAATTAGTAGGGAAGAAAGATAGAAAGAAGAAAGAAAACTCTAAAATATTAGAGTTTGCATTTTTTAAAGATATCTTTTTGAATGAACAACTTTTATGACTGTATTTACTTCCTGTTCCTTTGGACATAAGCACAAGCATTTTTCCTCAGGAAAAACTTCCCAGGTTCTTTGTGATTCTGTACCCTAGAGAATCTAGACCCTTGTTTATTTTCTCCTTAAGATACTATCTTAGTTTATATTTCTACATTTATTAGTACCACTTGTGATAAATGATTCCTCAAATATTGTTCCTTCATCACTTTTTCTGTATTCCTACTGAAGAATCCAATTTTTGATTGTGTAGGGATTTCCATGTTTTATTATTACTTTATGTCATACACACACACACACACACACACACACACACACACGACTGTGATTCCTAGAGCAGTGGTCAGCAAATTCATTAATGAACAGTACAACGATTGAAATTTCTTTTGAGAGCCAAATTTTTTAAACTTAAACTTCTTCTAACACCACTTCTTCAAAGAGCCACACTCAAGGGGCCAAAGAGCTGCATGTGGCTCTCGAGCCGCAGTTTGCCGACCACTGCCCTAGAACTTGAGATTAATTGTCTGCATTCTAGAACTATCCTAATTATTGTTTCATAATAAGTCCGTGTCAGGGACCATATATATATACTCTTCTTATGTCAGCCAGGTTGTTTATTTGGGATCAGTCTTCTCATTCACAAATTAACATCTGTGACTGATTTTTTCCATTACTATCTCCATTCCCTGTGGTTCGGTTCCTAATGTTCATCATTTCGCTTGGGTTTTGGTAAAGTTTTGAATTTCATATGCTTGTTTGTGTTTGTTTATTTTATCTTTGTTTTTGAGTACTAATGTTTCTTTTAAAAATTAGAAGTCTAATTTGAGGTCTAAGAGTGATGATATCTTCTTCCAAGAGGGGTTTATGCTGACATTCTGCAGGCAGCTGTATTATCATTATTACCAACTCTCTACTGCATATCACTTGATTCCCATTCATGATTTAGATCAGTGGTTCTCAACCTTCCTAATGCCGCAACCCTTTAATACAGTTCTTTATGTTGTGGTGACCCCCAACCATAAAATTATTTTTGTCGCTATTTCATAACTGTAATTTGCTACTGTTATGAATCTTAATGTAAATATCTGTGTTTTCTGATGGTCTTAGGAGACCCCTGCTAGCTGTTTCCCACAGGTTGAGAACCGGTGATTTAGATGATTCTAATTTTAGCTTTTGAAAGTCAAGTCTATTTCTATTGTACGCATATTTCCCTGATTTTCAGTCCAAGCCAGGCATGTGTATCAGAACTCACCTTTGGCTGGGCCCTGAGCTCTAATTCTAGTCCTCCTTATTTCAGTTTTGTAGCCACTCCTTCCAGAACTGTCTGACAGCTGCCTAAGCTTCAGGAGAAAATGAACTCCAAGTCGGGCTCACCTCCCTGTGTGGCCCTCTGCTCTTGGACGTTGACTCTATTATTATCTCCTCTATTGTTAATTTCTTTGATGCTTTCAAGCACATTTTAAAAAGATATATTTGACCGTATTTTCAGTTGTTTTCAGCTGGAGGGTTGTTTCACGTAATCTCATTCATCAGGACTGAAATCTCTTCTGCTTTGAGGATAAATATCTGTAAGCTTAAATTCTTATGTATTTGTAGCATGTACACCATTGAATAATTTAAGATAGTATATTTATTGTTGAAATGTCTATTTTTAAAAAAATATATTTTATTGTTTTTTTACAGAGAGGAAGGGAGAGGGATAGAGAGAAACATCGATGAGAGAGAGACATCGATCAGCTGCCTCCTGCACGCCCCCTACTGGGGATGTGCCTGCAACCAAGGTACATGCCCTTGCCTGGAATCGAACCCAGGACCCCTCAGTCTGCAATCCGAGGCTCTATCCACTGAGCCAAGCCGGTCAGGGCAAAATGTCTATTTTAAATCACATTTTTTTGCCCCAAAACTTCAGTGTCTCCATTGGTTTCAAAGCCCAATTGTTTTGTCTGGTCTTCCTGCTCCTTCGTCACTCACCTTTCCAGCTTTACCTTCTCATGCCCTCTGCTATTTGTTTTCACTTGCATTCACATACTCTGTGTGCCTCTAAAAATATCTGCATTATCAGGTTTTGATTTTCCCAAAGTCGACATTCTTATTTTTAGATTAATGCATGTTATTTGCTGCTTTCTTATTCAAATGCCATTTTCTATCCACAAGACTGTGATTTTCTAGAGCCTGAGATTAATTGATCTATATTGCTAGAACAAGCCTACTTATTGTGTCATGATCCATCCATATCAGGATACCTGCTCTTTCCCAGTGGTCTCACTCCACTGAAAATTATCTGGCTGTCACTAAATGTGTTTTTCTCCCTTGTATGTGCCCACCAAGGTTGCAGGGACATGCAAACTGCAGTTAGGCAAACTTTGTCAAGTGATTAAGTTCATTTTGAGCAGAAGACCAATGTTTGAAATCATTGAAACAGAGGTTATCTCAAATTATTGTTGCATAATCTTTGGTTTTGTTATGAACACAAAATAATTTTGGCATACATGTATGTAACTAGAAGTTAAAAGATAAAATTTGAATCATAATATTTAAAAGGCTTTACTAAAATATAAATGTATAATGGTTTAGGAAATCATATTTGCATAATGTTACCATTAGTCATTGTAAATCAGTAGATGCATTTTTAGCATCACTAAATCTTTAACACTCATTATCATTCCATAGTGCAAAATTGAGTAGTGCTTCCTGCCAGTCTTATGTAGGATTTACCTCCTCATGATTGAATTAGGGAAATGAAATTGCTAGGTAAGTCCATGCACAACAGTATAAATTATAATTATTTTTATACCATTTCTGCCTCAGATGAATATATTGACTCTGTTCCATGAATAAGATATGGACAGCACAGTGACATTTGAGAAGGCCATTTGTTTACTAACTAGGCATTTATAGAGTGTTTATTATGTATAAGATGCTATGCTAGAGAGACAAAAGTGACTAATATGCTATACTTTTCCACTAGCTCATAGTAGAATGGAAGGACTATGCATTGACAATTTTGATATTCTGTAATACATACAGTTCTTACTAATAATGGTGGCTCAACAAAAGATATAATGTGACATGGTGTGACATGGCTTTATATTTAGGAAGCAGTGGAAGATGAAGTTAGAGAGAGAGCCTGGGCTCATTCCCATGAATGGCCTTATATCATAGGAGTTTAATCTTTACCCTGTGGGCAGTAGGGAGTCATCTGATAGCATTACATAGAAGAATGGCACATGATTATATATGTCTTTAGTAATGTGGGGGATTCCTTGAGCAAGGAGACATGTTGGAGGCTATAGCAACCTTTTGTGGAAAATGACAGAAACTTAAACTAAGATAGGAACAAGAATATGCACAGGGAAAAATGAATTTTAAAAATATGGTTCTAGAAATACTATGATGCCAAATTTCAGGCTTGCAAGTAAAAATTAGTGCCATTAATCCAGATCATTATTTCAAAAAGTGGAATTTATTTAGGTGACAGATAAAAAAAAAATTTTTTTTCACTGTTAGACAGGGAATATCTTCCATATCCCTGTATTCCCAGGCATCTATCATACTACTTGCATATTACTACATTATTCTGAATTAACTAATAGAAACCATGTGACTATTCTGTAAATTTATATTTATTTTCACTTTGTAAATGGAGGGGTGAGATTAATTGTTACTATTCATTTATTTTCTTAACATTCAGGAAACTTCAATTAAACCAATAGTTTTAAATAATCCTAACTAAAAATATTTAGCATTTATAAATCAGAGGTAAGGATAGAAAATTGATAATCTATAACTGTATTTTGTTTGACCCTCCTATTGTTGACATTTCTCAAGATTAAATAATTATTCTATAAGTTTATCAACATTTATAATCCTATCTAATAAAAGAGTAATATGCAAATTAATTATCACTCCATTACACCCACAAGCCATGCCCAACAGCCAATTAGGAGTGAGTATGCAAATTAACCCAACCAAGATGGCTGTGGCCATGGAGAGAGCAGAAAAGAAGCTTGGGTTTCCCCAGTGATGGAGGAAGCCAAACTTTCTGCACATCCTGGCCAGCCAGGCTTCCATTCCAGGCTACAAAGTTTCAATTATAGGAGATAAATAAATCCCAACAAAAATGGCGGCAGCCATGGAGCTGGAGAGAGCAGGATGCTAGAGTTGGATGATAGAGGAAGCCCAGCTTCTGTGGCCTTGGTTTGCCTTGGCATCTGCTTAAGGCTACAAAGTTTCAATTATAAAAGATAAATAAATGCCAACAGAAATGGCTGCTGCCATGGAGCGAGCAGAAGGCTTGGCTCCACTCTAGGCTACAAAGTTTCAATTGTAGAAGATAAATAAATCCAATACCAGGGTCTCTGATTGGGTCACTGGGGGGCATTGGCAGCCTGCAAACCACCTCAGGCCCATCACCCAGGCCACCCCACACCTCAAGGGAACCCCCACCTGATCCAGGACACCCTTCAGGGCAAACCAGCTGGCCCCTACCCAGGCACCAGGCCTCTATCCTATCTAATAAAAGAGTAATATGCAGATTGACCATCACTCCAACACACAAGATGGCTGCCCCCATGTGGTCAAAGATGGCCACCACAAGATGACCAGCAGGAGAGGGCAGTTAGGGGTGACAAGGCCTGCAGGGGAGGGCAGTTAAGGACAAACAGGCTGGCAGGGGAGCAGTTAGGCATCAATCAGGCTGGCAGGAGAGTGGTTAGGGAGTGATCAGGCTGGCAGGCAGAAGCAGTGAGGAGCAATCAGGAAGGCAGGCAGGTGAGCAGTCCTGGATTGTGAGAGGGATGTCCAATTGTCTGTATAGGCCCAATCTCGGTAGGCCTGGTAGAATCAGGCCTAAATGGGCAGTCGGACATCCCTCAAGGGTCCCAGATTGGAGAGGGTGCAGGCTAGCCTGAGGGACACCCCCCCTCATGCACCAGGCCTCTAGTCCATTATAATTCATCTAAAAATGCATTATTCTCCTCTCGTTTTTTGAACCACACTGAATTCTTTTGTGTTGGAGCGTGCCATGTTTACTCACTCCTCTGGGGCTGTGATCTGTAAGCTATTGTGGGCCAGGATGTTTGTTTTTCTGTTTGCTTGCTGGTATATCAGGCAGTTGGTATAGTACATGGCAAATTAATATTATCAATAGATATTTGTTGAATGACAATATTTGGCTCTTTAAAAAAAATACTATATTGCCTGTCTAGTGTTGCTCAATGGTTGTGCACCATGAACCAGGAGGTCATGGTTTGATTCCTGGTCAGGGCACTGCCCAGGTTGTGGGCATTGTGGGGTGTACAGGAGGCATCCAATGATTCTCTCTCATCATTGATGTTTCTGTCTTTCTCCCTCTCTTCCTCCCTCTCTGAAATCAATAAAATTATATATCAAAAAGAACTATTTTTTATATTTGCCCTAAATTCTTTCCATTGGTTAGAATTTAGTACCAATTGCAATTTAAGCAAGATGCAGATAGATTCCTCAGCCTCTGCAGTCATCACCATTCTAGTTGTCTTCACAGTACTGAGGCATATGCATTGGAATTAATCTTCATATTTCTGCTTTTATCTTTCTTATAGTAAAGTTAAGAGAAAAGTTCATTATATATTATGTTCATGTCTTTATCAAAAGGGAAGCTATGGGATCAAGAAGGAGCAAAAAAGTTATATATTTACTAAAAAAAAGAAGATAAGCTTATTCTATGTATCTATGAAGTGTGCATTTTATCTATATATTAAATATATAAAATTTACATATTTCAATGCCCACCTAGTTAACTCATTTCAGTAATCTTCCTGATACCTCACTTTGAATGTCTGTGCATACTCTACATAGTCACAATTTCTTCCTTCTTCAAAACTCAAAGGTAAGAAGGATCATTGAGGCATATATTAACTAAAAGAAGAGAAATATTACCGAAGATGATATTAATAGCATGTAACTTGAGTAACTCACAGAAGAAGTTAGTTATTTTACTGTGAAGCCTCATGGCATTTTAAGTCACCAAACCATGAGCAGATCATGCTCGTGAATGCCCATGAACAGTGAAACTTCAGTTAGCTATGATGGCATCACTGTAGGCATTGACTTACATTTCTCTTTGGAACACATAAAGCAAACAGATACCAGGGCAGAAGTATTAGATATGTCCCCTTAGACACTAATGCAAATGTTATCCTTGCTACAACACAGTTTTGTATTGTCATTAAGGAATGGAAGCAGATAAAATCAGTGAGGAGAGATATCAATAATTATCTATACTTTGTCCTTGTCCATTTAGAGTGTAGGCCCACAGACTGAAGGCTCATGGATTTGATTCCCAACATACCTTGGTTGCAGGCTCAACCCTGGCCTCTGTTGGGGTCGCATGTGGGATGCAACCAATTGATGTGTCTCTCTTACATGTTTCTCTTTCTCTCTCTCCCCGTCCCTTCCACTCTCTAAAAATCAGGAGCAAAATATCTTTGGGAGAGAATTAACCAAAAAAACCTCTAATAATTCATACTTTTTAACCACAGAACTAATCAGAAAATCCTTGACATTTTCTGAATAAAGCTATAACTCAAGTAGATAAAAGTAGAAATTGCTGATTTAATAAATCTGTTAAAAACAAGGCCCCTAGCTACAATAGCTGCTCCATTATTGACGCTTGCATAAAGCATTGTGTGGTGCTGCTTCTGACAGTAGCTGACGCTGACAGACATGGTCTTTGGTTTCATCATTATGGTGCAGTTCTCTGACCCTTCTTGTGCTTTCTGCTACCTATCTCTACATTTCATTTACCCTTTCCCTGAATATTTATGAGGTTGCAAAACTTTTATCCTATCTAATAAAGAGGGAATATGCTAATTGACCCTCACACCATCGCAAAGATGGTGGCACCCACAGCCAATAAAGAGGGAATATGCTAATTGACTACCACACCCTCAAAGATGGTGGTGTCCACAGCCACAAGATGATAGTGCTCAGTCCCCTCAGCCGTGCCAGGGTAGTAGGCGTGCAGCAAGGGATGGGCTTGGGCTTGCTGCATGCCTGCCTCCAGAGTCCCCCAGTTTCCTCAGCTCCCCCAGCACAGTCCCCTCAAGCCCCCTTACGCACGCCTGCTTCAGGAGTCCTCCAGTCCCCTTAGTACCCACAGTCCCATCAGCCCCCCAGTACAGTCCCCTCGGCTGACCTAAGGCACAGGCAAGCCTCAGATGGGCAGCCCAGGGCTGGTCCCAGGTGCAGGCAAGCCTCGGATGGTGGCTTGCCAGCCACCCAGGGTTGCTCCCCAGCCACCCAGGGTTGCTCGAGGCTCAGGTAACTAGGGCTGGCCTAGATTTGTGCTGCCGGCAATCGCGACAGCAGAGGTGTGATGGGGAATTGCCTTCCCCTGATCACTGGGTTGCCTCCCGCCTCTGAGGGATCCCGGACTGTGAGAGGGGGCAGGCTGGGCTGAGGGACCTCCCTCTCCAGTGCATGGATTTTCATGCACCGGGCCTCTAGTGTGATTATAATAGTGTTAACAAAAGTTGTGATTTATTGTATAGCATTATTTTACATCTAATATATAATTGATACTTTTTAGATATTTGCAATATTTCATAATCAACTTTATCTAAATATAAAATTGGATGACTTAATTTTTATTAAATTACGCTGATTGATTTAACAGTATTAAACACAGGATAAGATAGCTGAGCTAAGTGTTGCAATTTCAATTACAAAAATGCATGCTTATTCTTAATTTTGGAAGCCTGCCAACTAAAGAATATATTAAGCAGTGAGTGCAACTAGACAAGTCATCAATTCAGCAATTTCTAGCTGGTCAGATATATCTTTGTAAGGCTATTTCTTGGTCTTTACTTCATAGAGTTCACATAGTTCTTTATTTTAAGTGAAAAATCATTGTGAGAGAGATATAATCTAAATGTCATTTAAATTTCCATACTTATCAATTTTAGTTTATGTGCTGCTAAATGAGTGTACTTAATAAAGGCTTAGAAAACATTCATTTTCAAATAAGCTGCTAGTGGAGAATTACCTTATTTTATAAACTGAGATTGCTTTTTACTGGCAAATGTCCAATTCTTTGTCTTTTGTTATGTTTCGATTAATTGCTTACATTTTTGTGTCAAACAGAATTTAAAAAGATGTTATAACCATTTTCTTCCAATAGTGAACTGACCTGTTTTAAAACCATTGGGAAAATAAGCAGCTATATGTTAATAGCTATGCATAAGCAATAACTGGGTACTGTATGAGTGACCCCATAACCTCTTTGAAACCTGCTTGGATTTTTGATTAGCATTTAGGCTCCTAGGCATTACGGCAGCCACTAGAGGATGACTTCCAGGAAAATTGAAGGCTATGCAACCCAGCTGGTGCTTGAAAATGCAGAAATGAATACAAATAAAATAAAAGTCATACAGAGTTAACTATTAGTATTATGACACTTACTTCTAGTTTCTCATATATACATAAGTGTCATAATACTAATAGTAATTAACTCTGTATGACTTTTATTTTATTTTATTTATATCTATATCTATGTATATATCTATATATATCCATATCCATATCTATCTATCTATCTATCTATCTATCTATCTATCTATATCTATATATACATATATAGATGTATACATAGGTACAGATATAAATATAGATATACCATACATATATTCTCTATATTATATGGATACTTTATTATGTCTGTAGTTCTTTGTGGATAAGAGTCATAACTAAATACCTGGATGCATGGTGCTCTATAATTCAATTAATCATTTTTATTGGAATTTAGTGTTTGAAGTACTTTACTATCTATAATAATAAAAGTATAATATGCCAATTAGACTAGACAGAGGCAGTTAGCAGCAATCAGGCAGGCAGACGAGTGCTTAGGGGCAATGAGGCAGGCAAGCAGGTGAGCGGTTAGGAGCCAGAGGTCCCATATTGTGAGAGGGTGGAGGCTGGGCTGAGGGAACCCCCTCCTCACCCCCCCACCCCACACACCTGTATGAATTTTGTGCATGGGGCCTCTAGTAATAAATAATGAATAATGGTCCATAGATATACAAGCATCCAAGCAAATTGATCTGAATATTTTCTTAAAACACATTTTTATAAATAGACTTAGTGATAGAAGGTGTTTCATCATTTTTAAATAAGTTTGGTACATATACCCAAATTTATTTATTGAAATTTTAGATTAATTTATGTTACCAGTTGCAGTGTGTGAGAGTACCTGTACAGTGCCTCTCAACAATTTTGTCATTTAAAAATATAGGTATAAATTTTCAAAAGAATAACATGTATTGTTATTTTAATTTGTATTCATTATTAGTAATATTGTATTTTTTATGTGTTCACTGATTATGAGTTTCTTATAGATCCATAATCTGTGTCTTTTCTCCTAAAGAGTTAATTTTTTATGATATATTTAAAAATATCTTTATATGTAAATTATATTATTACTTTATCATGAACATTTTCTGGGCAGTTTTTTTCTTATTTCATTTTGTAAGCTTATAAAATATTTACTTAATATTATGCTTAGAAATGGCTTCCATATTTCAAGGTCATATAAATATTTACTTATATTTGCTTTTTAGTTCTTTTATGATATATTTTTTTTTAAATTAGAACTCTAACCCATCTGTAATTAATTTGAAATAAAGATAAGATGCAATAGTCTACCTTTTCTTCTCAAATAGTAATATTAGTTTTCACAGCTTTTATTGAATAATTCATATTGAGACTTCTGGAGATTTCAGTCATCAGAAATGTAGACTTAGCCTGGCTGGTGTGGCTCAATGGTTGAGTGTCGATCTATGAACCAGGAGATCATGGTTCGATTCCTGGTCAGGGCACATGCCAGGGTTGCAGGCTTCATCTCCAGTGCAGGGCATGCAGGAGGCAGTCGATCAGTGATTCATTCTCAACATTGATGTTTCTATCTCTCCCTCTCCCTCTTCCTCTCTGAAATGAATAAAAAAGTATTTTTTTTTAAATGTAGACTTACACCTCTAAGGAAGCCAGCAACATGGGGTCGCACAAGAGACAAAGACATATGTTAACAATCTAAGAGAACCTATAAACCTGTCTTCATTCTCTATGTTTTTAAGTCAAGCACATTCTTTATGTCTGCTCTATTGGTTAATGGAACAAGTAAGCAAGATAGTCTAGAAATACACTTTATTTTTTTTATTAATGTATTACATATATACATATCTTCTTAGAAATACACTTTAAATATACAATGAACTAGAGGATTTCCAAGTGACAGTTTATTGAGTGTACATTTTATTTTGTTAGTCTTTATGCTTTAACCTACTTTGATATCAGTCAAAGATTGACTCAGTGATAGCTTTAGGATGCATTTAAACTACTTTGCTTGGTATAATCACATAAAAGTAGAAACTTTAAAGAATAATTAGATATTTTAGGTGTATTATATAAAATTTTTTAAATACATGTGAAAACAGCATTTTTCAAAGGTAATACTTCTCAAGGCAACAAAGGTCACAGTCATGCAAACAAATGTAAAGGTCAAGAAATTGAACAAATACATAAGTAAGGAAGGAAGAATTGCCCTGACTCACTCTCATTTTCATACTTAGACTGTGAATATCAGTTAGCTCAATAAAGTCTTGCTGATAATGTCAGCTGCCAGTCATTCCTAGGTGGTGATGCATGAAGTTCATCAGCAGGCAATGGACCACTGGAGGGATGAGTGAAATAATGAGGGCATAGGAGTCGGAACAAAACTCCTCTATTTCCGGTAATTTGCTCTTCACAGGGGGATTTACGACAAGAAGAGAACAACCACATTACATTTTGTTTTAATGTAGTTATTTAATTCAGTGTCTGTCTTCAAACATTCATCTTTTAGCCTTGTACTTTTAAAAATTAATGTAAATGGCCAATGATTAATCATTATTTTACAACTGTATAGGTCAGTATAATCAGTATCAGCCGCTGCAAGAGTAAAGCCCCTAGGTCCCCAGTGCTTTTGCAGCAAAAGTTCCTCCTTCACTTGGAGGTGGTGTGACTCCTCTGTGGGCTCTTCTCTATGTAGAGCAGTGGTTCTCAACCTTCCTAAGGCCGCGACCCTTGCATACAGTTCCTCAAGTGGTGGTGACCCCCAACCATGAAATTTTGCTACTGATATGCATCGTGATGTAAATATCTGCATTTTCCGATGGTCTTAGGCGACCCCTCTGAAAGGGTTGTTCTACCCTCAAAGGGGTCGTGACCCACAGGTTGAGAACTGCTGATGTAGAGGCTCAGGGATATGTGCAGCCACTGTGGTGGAGGAAGAACAAAGGTGAACAGTGTTGGGATGTTTAAGGTTAGGACTGGAAGTGGCTTACAGCATTTCTACTCGCATCCTGCTATTAGGACTGAATCCCTTTCTAGCTCAATTTAATTGCAAGGAAGACTAGGAAATGAAGAGGTCTCAACAGTCTCTGGGGCACATACCAGAGATTGTCATGTAAATCTAAGCTTTTTCCTGTATCCTATCTAGTTAAGCCATGGTTTAAAAATATGAGGTGCAAATTCACAGCATTTGATACGTGCAGGGCTAATTTCCTTACATGCATTCCTTTATTTGAAAACTTAAGTAAAATAATGCATACATTTGGTAAACTATTAAGAAGTAAGGGAAGGTATACTATAAAAAGTAAGTAAGTAATTCTCTTCCCTTTGGTCAGATAATTTATTAGATCCATTGGTGCCCAGTGTTGAATTTTCTCTCTTTTTCTAAAAATAAATGTCAGTGCCTCACCCTCACAAATTATTACTTAATTGGTCACAGTTGTAAAACACTGACCTATCACAGCATATTATTGAGAGCTTAGCTTTGTTCTCCAACTGTACCTTGTCAATACAAAAAAAAAAAAGATAATGATTATGTAGTTTGAAAGAATTGTTTACCATTTATTTTTATTCCTCTATTCATTATGCATTTCCTTATTTATTTGTAACATATTGATCTCTCTGATCCTGCCTGCCCATTTCTTGGCTCTGTCTCCTGGAATGTTTTAGTATATAGGCTGGGTGATTATATAAGAGGTCTTATGTTTTGCCTCTGTAAGTACATCTGTGTTTAGATAGGATTACTGTTAGTAGGCCTTTGCTAATCTTGTAAATCATCTTTTAAATAGTTGTTCAGTTATCATTATATTTTTCTATATTTTCATCTCTGACACTAAATAGGTTGTAGTTGATTAGTAGGTTTCATTAAAACTAGTTGATTAGATTTTATTAAGTGTATTAGTGTATAAGTTTTATATAATGATTAATTTAGTAGTGCTTGTAGAAATTGCTGTAGATAGTAAGTTTATGCTTCTAGATATTTCCATGGAGTCAAAAATTACATAAGACTGGATTCTGATCCTCCTTTTATATTTCTCAACATAATTATGTAGCCTCCCTCCATTTATAACCCAAGCTCCATTATTAAATGAAGTATCATCACAACAATAGAAAAATGGCCACAAAGCATATGCAATTCAAAAAAATGAACTACAAAAAATAAGAAATACAAAAATAGTTTAACCTAATTAGTTAATTAAAGAAACATAAATGAATAGTTTTATGTATGAACTAGCAATAATTTTTCTATAGAACTCTTACCTTAAAGATGTGATTTTTGTTCATTATTTTGTCTATACTGTTCTCATACTAGTATGCAAACAGAGTAATAATGTGCAATTGCAGTGATACAATGCTAAATAAAAACTGGACGGTGGATCATAGACCATGATCTCAATTCTGTAAAAATTGACAAAAGAGGCAGATAAGTTATTAAACCAAAGAGTATTAGTAATTATATCTGGATGGAAAGAACAAGGTTGCTTTTAATTCTTCTGTGTAGTGTTATGAAATGCATGAAATTTCTATAGGAATATCCTATCTAATAAAGAGGGAATATGCTAATTGACCCTCATGCCATCACAAAGATGGCGGCACTCACAGCCAATAAGGAGGGAATATGCTAATTGACTGCCACACCCTCACAGATGGCAGTGCCCACAGATACAAGAGGGCAGCTCCCAATCCCCTCAGCCCCTCTGGGTTGGCAGGAACACAGCAAGACTGCATGCTTGCCTCTGGAAACCCCCCTGCCCCCAGCTCTCCAAACTCCCAGGACTGGTCCAAAAAGCAGGCTAGCCTCGATGGTGGCTGCCTGGCCTTCCAGGCCACCGGAGGCTTGCGGTGCTGGGAGTGACAGCAGCAGAGCTATGATGGGGCATCACCTTCCCCTGATCACTGTGTTGCCTCCTGCCTCTGAGGGCTGGGTTCTTAGATTGTGAGAGGGGGCAGGCTGGGCTGAGGGACCCTGCCTCTAGTGCATAAATTTTCATGAACTGGGCCCCTCTAGTTTATTGTATACTATATGCCCAGTGCATGAAATTCATGCACAGGGATATGCCCCTCAGCAAAGCCTGTATCATTTCCAGTCTGGGACATCCTTCTCACAATCTGGAACTGCTGGTTCCCACTTGCCTGCCTTCCTTCCTAATTGCCTCTAACTGCTTCTGCCTGCCAGCCTGATCAACATCTAACTGCTCCCCTGCCAGCCTGTTTGCCCCTAACTGCCCTCCCCTGAAGGCTTGGTCTTCTACAACTGCTCTCCCCTGCAGGCCTGGGTTCCCCCAACTTTCCTCCTCTGCCATTCTAGTCACCCCTAACTGCCCTCCCCTGCAGGCTTGATTGCCCACAGCTGCCCTCCCTTCCAGGCCTGGTCCCTCCCAACTGCCCTCCCCTGTTGGCCATCTTGTGATGGCCATCTTAGGTCCACATGGGGGCAGGATCTTTGACCACATAGGGGTAGCCATATTGTATGTTGGAATTATTGTCAATTTACATATTACTCTTTTATTAGATAAGATAGAGACCTAGAACAAGATGGGGGATGGCTAGTTTGCCCTGAAGGGTGTCCTGGATCAGGGTGGGGGTTCCCTTGGGGTGTGGGGTGGCCTGGGTGAGGAGCCTGTGGTGATTTGCAGGCTGTCCATGCTCTCCAGTGACCCAAGTGGAGACCCTGGTATCTGAGATTTATTTATCTTCTATAATTGAAATTTTGTAGGCTTGAGCTGAGGCCAAGGCAGGCCAGGGCTGCAGACGCTTGGCTTCCTCCATTGCCAGAGGCAACTCAAGCCTCCTGATCTCTTCAGCTCCCTGGCTGCCACAGTTTTTGTTGGGATTTATTTATCTTCTGTAATTGAAACTTTGTAGCCTTGAGTGTAGGCCTGGGGCAGCCAGGTTGTGTGGAAAGCTTTGCTTTCTCACTTGCCAGGGAAACTTAAGCCTCCTGCTCTCTCCAGAGCAGCTATCTTTGTTGGGTTAATTTGCATAATCTCTCCTTATTAGCTTGTGGGCATGGCTTCTGTGTAATGGAGTGATGGTTAGTTTGCATATTACTCTTTTATTAGATAGGATGTCATTTGGAAAAATACTTAAAAACTTTTCTAGCTCTAAGCAAATATTATAGGATCTAATGCAATCTCTATGAGGGCAAGTATTTTTATCTGCTTGGTTCATTGGTGGATTCCCAATGCCTTGAATTGTTCAATAAAGTACCATTTTTATATATTTTTCAATAAATAAATGAGTGCATAAAGGATTGATATGCCTCCCTCTCTACAGGCAATTTTAAAGTCTTAAATGTAAGAGGATTCTTTTCTTTTCTTGTAGAAATGCACAATTAACTTATCCTTCATTAAGTGTTAATTAAGTGCCTATTTATAGTATGCCTTCTTAACACTGAGGAGAGATTATCTTTGATCTCCAGTTAGAGTTTGCTTTATGGAGAGGGAGTGGACCAATACATGGATTCTAATAAATGTGAGACTTAAAATAATTTTGACAGAAACCTTTTACCTCAGTAAGTGTCTTTAAGTTGACCCTATGTCCTCAGATTTAAAAGAAGGAAATCATAATTTATCAATTAGCAAATGCTATTATTTTGTTACTCAATGAAAGTGTTTTTAGTTTACCACTTATAGAGTACAAATAGAATATAAAAATAATTGCAGATTTTGCTAACATTACTATTGGTAATGGAAACTTATTGAAGAAGGATGATTGGATAATATAAGACAACACTATATTGTTCTTCTTGGAATTCAATAGAGGAATGTTTTAAAGCAATTTTTATGATGTAGCATTATGACCTATGCAAATAGATGTATCTTTAAAAATTTATCTTTTTTTGCATTGTTTATCAAAGCTAAAAGAGGAAATAAAGGACTTAAGGTAAATCCTGAGGAAATACATTAGGAATGTTATGTTGTAATTTAATATTAAATAAGACAGTATTAATGTGTTCAGTGATATGGCTAATTTACACCTAACTCTTGCTTTATTTGTTCTCTAGGATTCAGAATTTCCCACAGATATGCAACCATATATAAGCCTTTGTTTACCTAAAGGAAATGATTCTCCAGCAAAATTCGACTACCAGCTGAGTACCATATTTAGACTTCATGATCTTCCAGTGAGCTGGTAGGATTCTTGATATTTTATTAATGCCTTTGAGACTTTGTTGTCATGTTTAAATTGTGGTGCTCTTATAGCCATTTATGGTTGAAGCAGTTTGCTCTAAGCCTATTTCTAGAATATGTATCACAATAATGAAAGAATCTGTTTTTAGCTGTTGCAAAATATTAAGACTAACCTGATTAGACATTTGGTGGTGGTACCAACTTAAGTGCTCTACTATGGCTATTTATTGTAGAGATTGCAGTTCTGGCTTAAACTAAAGCACAAGTTGTTTTTAGAGAGGTTTGTGGGATTTACGATAAAGATAGGATCTCAGCAACTTGTAATTGATTTGTTAATTTTACTTAAAATTTTGCCCATATATTTTTTGTCATTAACAAATCATTTGTTTTATTTATTTTAAAGACTATAGTTTTGTAAGCCTTAATCACATTGATTTAAAGACAATACTAATTACTTGGTATTTATTTAAAATGACATTATTTTATGCCTTAGCCGGTTTGGCTCAGTGAATAGAGTGTTGGACTTCGGACTTAGGGCCCTGGTTTAGATTCAGGTCAGTGGCATATGCCCAGGTTGAGGGATCGATCCCCAGTAGGGGGCATGTATGAGGCAGCTGATCAATAATTCTCATCATTGATATTTCTATCTCTCTCTCCCTCTTCCTTCCTCTCTGAAATCAATAAAAATAATTTAATAAACATTTAAAAATCTGCATATTTATATTTATATAAAACATTTTAAATTTTGAAAAAATTTTATGATTAGAGTTTTGAGAAAAAAAAGTTTCTGTGGAGAATCTATAAATATACATTGCATCATATAGTTCTATGGCACATTAAAATATCAGTGGTCAGCTTTTGAAGATTATCTTGGATATATCGTTTTGATTATGGTTTAGGTAAGTAATATTACTTTGTTGAATTTGATCATATAATCCCAAGTTTTTATCATCAATCTTCAAGAAATGTACGGTTGTACATAAGTGTATGGCAAACATTATTGCTTCTGTTATGCTTAATGAGGACAAGTATCTCAGAATGGGATGTAAACCTACTGAAATACCTTACATACATTTACCTGTGGTATTTTTTTTTTAATTTACAAAGTTTCCTCTGCTCTTGATGACTATGTGTAATCTATTTCAAAACACTAACTCTTTGATTTTTCCATATAGCAAGAGTATTGTCTATAGTACCTTAACTTCAGAGCATGGCAGATAGAACCTTGAATTGAAGAGTTCTGTTAGTAAAGGGAACCAGAAAGATAGAAGCATTCACGCCTCTGTATTCTATTTCGATTTATCAGTGTATTTGCATTCCCATGCCAGTCTTTTGCTATAAGGCCATGGCCTTTTTTTTTTCAGTAAATATTAATGGGAATTCCACATCATATTTCTGACACAAACTATACCATGATCTATAATTTCAATTTTGTGGATTCTTTAATCTGAAGTAGGAACTTTAGTCACTCAATAGATGATCTTCCTACTTTTCCATGGCTTTCCTTTAATTTTTACTAACAGCAATTTTCCTTGTTGCAATCATATTTCATCACCTTGACTAATCTTAAATTGCTCTGCAATATCAAGCACATCTGGCTTACAGGAGATTTAGGAACAAACTCCTTGGACTTCTTGTAGTCCTGGACCTTGGCTGGAGGGAGGAGCCCGTGCTGGTCTAGTTGGCTATCCTCTGAGAGCTCTGAGCAGTTGTGGTGCAGTGGGCACAGCTAACGTATTTTACAGACAGAATGGAAAACGTTGGCCAAGCCAACAGTTAAGTGAAGGAAACAGCTTGTATGAAAGGACAATGTGGAGAAGAGAAAGAAGGAAGCATGTAACTCTTGGTCAAAAGAGTTACAAAAACTGGATTTTAGATGAATTAATTTTTTTAGCCCTTGGAAATATAGTTGCTCTGATAACTATTACTATAACCGAAGCAATAATTTACCTGCCACATCTTCACCAGTTAGCCTATTAGGAGAGAAGGCTCTGGTATATGAGTTAGGCAGTAACAAAACCTTTTTACTGGGCTCTGAAACTGGTCTTGTCAGTCATTGGCCACTTCTGTGCCTGCCACCGTGGTCACTTACCTGTCAGACCTCATTTTCTTCACCTTTCAGCTGCAGTCAGCACAAAAATGGTGGTCAACCACCCTGTTTTCCTCTCCTGACCCATTATTTGTAGGGTCCTCTCCTCCTGCTGACCCCCAGGCTGTCCTGCAGGGTCTTCAGAGGGCTGCTCCTCTTCTGCCATGCTTCTGGTTGATGCATTGTCCCGGGCTCAGCTCACGGCCTTATTCACACTCTACAATTTCTCAAGTAGCCTTTTCCATTCTCAGGCTTTAAATAGGTTCCATATGATGTTCATTCCTGTGGTGGTCACACTACCATTGACATTTCTCTGAGCCTGAACATCCACTAGGCTTCTCTAAATTATTATGTCAGAAATAACACTTATTTTCTTCCCCCTGAACCAGCCCTTCTAATCTTCCTCATTTTTGCAAAAAGAAAAATGTAAATTTACATGGCTTTATTAGAACTAAAAGCCTAGATGTCATTATGATTTCTTATTCTTTCACTCCACAGTTCCCATTAAATCTACCCGTAGGTCTGACAGGCTCTTGCTCTAGAATATATTCACATTTTTTTCACTTTCCTTTGTATTACTCTGGTCATCTCTCATACAATTACGAAAGTCTACTAATTCCCCCTCTCATACTCCAAAGTAATTCACTAACTTCACAATAGCCAAATGGATGTTTTGAAAATGTAAATCAGATTGAAAGATTTCCTGCTTTAAGTACAATAATGTCTTTCCCTTGTTTAAAATATCATTCAATTTTTTGCTCCTGACTATCTCTCTTTGTGTTGGCCGTATGCTCCTGTCCCATTGCCCAATACCTGTGTGAGCTGCCCAGAAGTAGTTAGGCTTGTGCTAGTATTATTCCGTACACTTCCACAGAAACAGACACCAGAATTTTAAAAAGAGTGGCCAAGTAGTTTTTAATGCCAAAATAATGGATATTATTGAAATGTAACTTTTTACCATAGGTGAATGTAAAAAATGACTGTTTGGGCTGTAAATTCTGTGTTTTCAAGAAACTAATAGTTATATTTTAAAATTAAATATTTAATTTTTTATATAATTCATAAAATTTAATTTGTATTTTATAATACTTATCTATCTATCTATCTATCTATTTATCTAACTATCTATCTATTTATTTATTTACCTAACTATCTATTTATTTATTGAAATTTGTGCATGGGGGAGCGGGGAGAGTCCCTCAGCCTAGTCTGCACCCTCTCTAATCTGGGACCCCTCAAGGGATGTCTGACTGCCCTTTTTGGCTCAATCCGGGTAGGTTTGGGTCTAAAAGGGCAGTCAGACATACCTTTCACAATCCAGGACTACTGGCTCCCAAATGCTCACCTGCCTGCCTTCCTGATTGCCCCTAACAGCTTCTGCCTTTCAGCCTGATCATCCCCTAACCACTCTCCTGCCAGCCTGATTGATGTCTAACTGATCCCCTGCCAGCTTGTTTGCCCCTAAGTACCCTCCCCTGCAGGCCTGGGTCCCCCCCAACTGCCCTCCCTTGCAGGCCTGGTCTTTCCCAACTGTGCTCATGGGGACAACCATCTTATGTGTTGGAGTCATGGTCAATTTTCATATTACTCTTTTATTAGATAGGATAGAGGCCTGGTGCACAGGTGGAGGCTAACTGGTTTGCCCTGAAGGGTTTCCCATGGTGGGAGTTCCCTTGGGGCATAGGGTGGCCTGGGCATGCGGCCTGTGATGGTTTAGGCAGGCCACGCCCCCCAGCAACCCAAGTAGAGGCCATGGTATCTGGGATTTATTTATCTTCTACAATTGAAATTTTGTAGCCTTGAGCAGAGGTTTAGACCAGCCAGGGTGTGCGGAAAGCTTGACTTCCTCTATCGCTGGGGGCAATTCAAGCTTCCTGCTCTCTCCGGCTCTGTGGCTGCCACCATTTTTGTTGGCATTTATTTTTCTTCTATAATTGAAACTTTGTAGCCTTGAGTGGAGGCCTAGCGTGGCCAGGGTGTGTGGAAAGCTTTGCTTCCTCTATTACCGGGGACACCCAAGCCTCCTGCTCGCTCTGTGGCTGCAGCCATCTTGGCTGGGGTTAATTTGCATACTCACTCCTGATTGGCTGGTGGGCGTAGTGAAGGTATGGTCAATTTGCATCTTGTTCTTTTATTAGATAGGATATTTTTATTGATTTCAGCAAGGAAAGGAGAGGGCGAGAGAGATAGAAACATCAATGATGAGAGAGAATCATTGATTGGCTGCCTCCTGCATACCCCCACTGGGGATCAAGCCTGAAACACGGCATGTGCCCTTGACTGGAATCAAACCCAGAACCCTTCAGTTCACAGTCCAACATTCTATCCCTGAGACAAACTGGCTGGGGCTACAATGCATATTTATAATAAGCTTAATTATATTGTATTTTTTATGATGCTTATGTCCCCCAAACAAATAAACAACTATGAGTAAAGTATATATTTAAATTTTGAATTATTGAAGGTAAAGAACATAGTTTCTTGAAGCTTTGAGAAAATTATCTTTAGGAGGATATTAATAATCATCACTTTTCAGTAGTGAACAGAATAATTTAAAACCTTTTCTATAATATAAAAATATTACTTTCATTTTGTAATTTACTATCTGCTGATTTGGTAGTTTTCTATCAAAGTACTAACATATTCAGTTAACTTTCATTAATTAGGATAATATTTATGTCATTAACTTTTGAAAAGGAAGAGGCTTATAAATATACAGTAAGCATAAACATTAATGACCTGTTTATCTTTTTTTTTGGTATTCCATGACTAAATAGATCATTTACTTAGGAGAGTAGATCTTTAATATATTTCAAATTGTCTTTAGTGCCCTTGCATGCATCTGTCTTCAGCTTTGAATTAAGTTTGTTTAGACTTTTTGGGTTTTTAAACAGCTGTCATCTTCTAAGTGTTCTGATCTGTTTTTTTTGTTTTGTTTTGTTTTTGGTCAACTTACAGCTAAAATTATGAAAAGGTCTTTTCATTGGTCACAGATGATGCACAAAACATTTTCAATTCCCATATTACATAGACTCCTAGAAAGACCTATAGTTGCCCTTCTGGGTTATAATGGTTTTTCATTCTATTTTAATTATCTAGACCCATAGTAATTACCACAATGACCTACAAGAAGGCATCATTGGAAATATTAAAATTATATATAGCAGTTACTTGTAGTGCCAACAATGCATAATAATCCCACCTATTAAGTAAGGCTGCTAAAAATGAAACTGTATTTCTGAGGATATAGTTTCAATTTTTGAATAAAAAGCAATCAAGTCATTCAGTTTTTGCATAAAACTTTTTTCTTGGAGTATATTACAAGGCAAGTCAAATTTCTTTGGAATGACAATGCAATAATGATATTCTAGTAAGTATAGAAGCCATGTCTCACTCTACCTTGTTGCTTAGCTACTTTCTGGTATGTCCTGTTACCTGCCGTGCAATAGAAGGAGAGATGAAAGTTAAAGGCACAGGATAATCTTTATAATACAGAATGTTAGTGCGGATGGTTTAAGACAAGTACCAATATACTTTTTCTCTTTAACAATTTGTTTAGTATTTCAGACAACATTATACTCACACATGTACATGTAATTACTTTCCATAACTAGAGGTAGAAAGACTTGTGAAGTGCTAGTAATTAGTGGTTCTAGCAATTTCTATCATTACTTGGTGGGGTGCCTCACCTAAACTTGCAAGACCTTGTCTTTAATACATGGCAAAGTTGATGCACATGGAATGGTATCTCATAATGTACTTTTTCCCCCTGCTGTTCACAAGTATCTGGTGAATGGGTTGTGAACATCAGCGGTTGTACTGATAGGTTTGGATCTTAAACCAATTTTGCCACTTTTTTAATGGCCTTGACTAGGATGACATTGTCATGTTAATTTTATATTATTAGATTTTTATATCAATACTGTTTTATAATCTAAGAGTAAGTAATAAAATTTTATTAGACTTATGAACCTGACATACATAACAATATTTATGCTCTGAACTTTAATTTAAAACTACTGACATTATCACAAAGCGATAACCATTAACTCAGAGTATCTCATAAAATAGGGCATTTTAACTTGCATGTCTTGTGAGCATCTCAAACTTAGCAGATCTCAAAACCAATTAATTTCCTCTTTCTGTCATCTCTTCCCCATTCCTCCCTCCCCTTCTTGTTTTTCCCATTTTTTTTAGTGTTATTATCATGCATATAGTGACTTAAGATGATCTGTGGATCCTAAATCTTATCACTTACTATCATATTTAGCCAATCACTTAACTCTGTATTCTACATTCAGTTTGATTTGTAAAGCCATCCATTTCTGTCAAAGTCCATCATCTGTCATTTAGGCTTCTCCAACAACTCCCTACTGGTCTCTCTCTGCCTTCAGTTTCTCTAAATCAAATTTATCCTCTCTACTGCCATTATAGTAATTTTTTTAGAATGATTAATCTTATTTTTGCTTCAAAATCTTTAATTATATGTTAAGCCTTTAAGATACACCAAACTTCCTATCGGTTCTCTTGGTACTAGATATAATGAATATCACAATATACATAAGATAGGGGCACACAAAACATTTATTTATGTGTCAGTGTATCCCAACCCTTCAACAAGGATCTTGAGGGCATATATCATGTTTCATTATGAATAACCCCTGACATATAGGAGGTGCCTAGAATATGCTGAAGGAATGCGTATATGAATTGAGTAAAAATATTATGTGCAGTTATAGTTCTATAGCCATCTTTTAAAAATATATTGTCCACTTATAATTATCACCTGATGTCATAATGTTCTTTAATTTGTCCAGTGATTTCTTTGAGTATTTTCTGTTATTTAAGTTTTATGCTCACAGTTATAGCTATAAGTAGAATACTCTGTGAAAATAGGATATCTATAAACCCAACTTTCAGAATAGCTAGAGTTATATCTGGCATGCACCCAAGTCTGAGTTCTCTCACATTTGGTAACAAGTATTTGCCTTGACTTTCAAGGTTTCTGGCTCTCATTCAACTGTTTCCCATTCCACAGGTACTTTCTCTTCTCAATTCCTATGTATATGATTTTTTAAAAGCATCCCTTAGACTGTCACTGGATTCCTGACTCTTTTGCTTTCTCTCATGCATTTGGCCTCCTTGATTTGTTTTTTTAATTTTGGCAGCTGAATAACTTTCAACTCTGACCTTTGTTAATGGGAACCTGGGCATTTGCATAGTCATCTCCTAGATCTACTTGTGTCTTACTTGCCCAACCCGATTCTCTTGGCAACTATATTTCAGATTATTATCCATTTGAGGAGTGAGGATATATCTGACAAATCTGAAGAATGCTTTTATGGAGACAACGAATTTCAACAACAGATTTAAATTTCTAATATATTGCCTATTCTGGAATGAATCCATGAATTTAGGACTATTCAAATGATAAAGAAAATATGAGAAAGAAAATAGGCATTCTAGGACCTCTGATCAATGGATGTCATGGATATGGGTCGGGGTTTGTAAAATATAGTAAAAATCTTCATTTTTTTCCTATTAGATGCCCGTTGAGAAGTCAGTGCATTGATTTGATCAAGGCCAAGAACATGATTAGATCAAGGCCAAGAACATGATTAGATCACCTTGTTAAAACTTATTTCAATTTATTGAGGGAAATGATAAAGGATATAGATGAGCATCTCAATGATGAGATGGGGCAAGATCTGGGAGGGTCTCTAATGCAGAAGCATCCATCCTTGTGGCTATTGTGCACCTTGAGAGCGCATGAGTTAGGCAATGGGTGAAGTCATTTCAGTATTGATTCCTTCAAAAAGGAGAGGGTTTGGCTTTTGTTCTTTAGCTGCCTTCTCTATGTGCATCACCATCTAATTTTTATAATCCTTCCTTATAGGTTTCTTCATTTGACATATAAAAAATGTCATGTTGACATGACCTTAAAATGTTCTGAAAGGACCATTTTGGAAGAATGTTTGACAATGAAGCAACCATTGCTCCTTGCCCTTCATCTCCTTCAGGTCTAATTCAGCCATAATGAGACATAAGTATTCTGAGATGAGATTGCTCTTTTCTTTCTGTAGGAGCCTCATGAAAAGGCTGAGAACCCATACATGTAAGCCATAGGAATGTTACAGGGACAGCTTAACGACAAGGGCTCCAACTTCCCTTGTTTGGAGGAGATTTTCTAGTAGCTTGGTGTTATGCTTAAAATAAGTCATAAAATAAGAATACTTCTGTGACAAAAAATAAAGTGACATTTTAAAATATGGGTGAATTAGTAAAAACTAGAAGTTTAAAGAGTTTAAAAAAATACACAGTGGTAATAGAAACACAAAGCATCTTTAAATTTCAATCAATGAACATTTTAGGAAATAAAGTTGAAAGATATTTAATAAAAGAAATTAGAATATTACTTAGAAGAAGAATCCAAAAAATAGAAAGTTTAAACAAGAAGGTTAAAAATGAGAATGGTATTTAGTGTGAAAATAAGAACAGTGGTGATAACTTTAACCTATAAACAAAAATATTTGCTAGAAAAGAAAAAGATCGGGTGGAAATAGGGAGACTAAAAAGAAAAGATACAGTGGACCAGTTGAAATTGGGGAAAAATAATTTAAAACAACTAGCCCAAATCAATGCAATTAGAAATACATAAAATAAAATAAAATAAAATAAGTAAGTTGCTATCTGGTGATAGATAACATTGTACATTCTATAAAAACATAAGACAATAAGGTAGAAAACAGTGGAGTATATAAAAACTCCAAGATATAGGTGAATATTGGATTCTGGCTAAATACCTCCATGGAGATGTTCAAGATGTACATCTGTTAAGAGCCCTTCAGTAAAATGCATTTTTCTTTCACCTTGACCTGTGTCCACCTCTCACTGAGACATAGACTTGTCCTTGTTGGCCCTCTGGACATAGTATTAAAGGGACTATACATTACTTCTAATCAAAGTTCCTCCTTTGCCTTTTTCACATATGGCCCTGTTGTTCTCCTTGCAAGGTCATTCAAACTCTTGAAACTCTCCCCCATCTTACCTCCTGCTGTTATATCAGCTTTTTCTGCACTTGGGCTCATTTTGCAACTTTCCTGATGGTCATTATAGAGACTATTTGTCACCTGAGCCCATGCTGAGATCCCATCTGCTGCCAGTGTAAGTTGGACATTTTATTTTGAGTATGACAATGCAAGTTGGTTAAAAAGTGAAAGGGAATGACTGGATCAGTTAACTGAAAAGATGAGAACTAGGAGGATCTTCAGATCCAGCTTGATTCACTGTTTAAAACCATTACCAAGTACTTGATTTCACGGTTTTTATGTTATGTCATTTGTATAACCTTGTCCTAAGGTTCCAATCTCTCCTTTCCTGGTAGTAAAGTGATTGAGGCAGTTCTAAAGGAAGAGAGAAGTGTTCTTTCCTGCAAGTTTGGGCAAATGCCTCCCAGTGTATTATTGATTGACTGCATTGTGTCTTCTTGGAATTGAAAACTATGACACCGGACAATGACTGTTGTCTTGACATAAAACCATGAGACCCTGAATGTGGGATGGTATCTGATAATAGAGAGGGGGTAGCTGCTTAAAAAAAAGCCTGTTTTTTGTTTCCAGAGAGAAAAGAAATGGATGCTAAACAAATATCAACCTTACTGTGCAGGTTTGTCTCTGCCAGGTTTACCTGATAGTCAGTCCCAGCCACTCCCTATTCCCTAAGTTGTAGTCTATTCCCGCCTGTTCCAGCTAGTGTGTCTGGGTGTTTGCTCTGTTGTTTGTTCTGAAGGTCCTGTTTGTACTAGTTTATCAATGTGTAGTATTTATTTAACAATACTTATCCATTGCTCTCCAGATATTGTGCTATGTCCTGGACAGATCAAGCAAAAGAAAATACTTTTCAGGATAGTTGTAAGGGTGGCATGAAATGATCTATATATTAGTACATGGCATGATCCTGCAGCATGGTATATGTGAAGCTGATGTTAGTCTTTTATTTCTGCCTACTTGCTATCTCCATCGTCTTCCTTTGACCTGGTCTTCTGCTTCTCTTGCTAGTCCTTCTCTCATTAAGTAGTGACCTGAGACGGGCCTCTAGTACTTAGGAATATATCTTTAAAACATTATGCCTACTAAGTTGCACGTGTAAGTATTGCTATATCCATTGACACTTGTTTCTGGTGCATAAATTTTGCAGAGCTATGTGTGGAATAATTGAGAAACATATATGTCATGCAGAAAGTGTTTAATGCAATAGTTTATGTCTCTCTAGCTATAATTAATATGTAATGTTACTTTTAGTCCTAATAATTGAATATATTTCTAATACATAAAGTTAATGTGCTATTAATTTCATTGAAAGCAAAGATTAATATATTTGCTTTATCATTTAGTGATGTTAAATTGCTATTCAAATAATTCTGGTTTAACCATTTTAATTAAAAATGGTCTACAGCTTGCATCTATAGACACTTAAGGCTTACAAATGGTTAAAAGAATTACTCAGTGCTGATAATAGAATTTTAATTACAAAAGTCTTAAAAATTACTTTTGATTATTAAAATATAAAATATGTTAAATGGTGTATTGGGTTTAGGTCTGTGTGAGTATAAAGACTAATATAAATGCTCAACTTTTTTTCCAATTTCTAACCATCACTCAAGGTTAATATTAAGTGTCAGGAGCTCAGAGAGAGCTTCCCAGATCCACAAAGGAATAACCCACATTATTCCCTTTATAGCACTGTTTCTTTTATTCATAGCTTAAACCTCGAAGCTCACGTTATTTTTAACAATTTGTCTCTTTCACACAAAGCAGTCCTATTAGGTATTCAGATGTTTATATAGTCAGATGTTGACTTACATTCGGAATGACTGAATAGAACATTTATAGATGATGTTATTAACTTTTTATATCAACTAAACAAAGGAAGACAGCTCAGGTAGGGTCTGAATTTCTTGAGCAGGAATGAATTTCAAATGCCACCAGTTTTGAAATATCAATGAAAAAGATAACATGGTTTGAAGGCCAGATTGAAAGGAAATACCATTGTTTCCAGATTTGGAAAATATATATAGTTAATTAAATAACATACTATCTTCTTGAACTGTAATTCTGCTGTTTTGGCAGCAGTGTTTTGAAGTAAATTGGTTATAAAAGCAAAATTTGATTTAAGAAAATAAATGTGAGATTTTCCTACTGCATAATTATTATTTATTTTATATTTCTTTAACCCCAAAGCACAGGATTGTTACTGCTTAGAAAGGGCCTTTGAATCCTGATTAGTTTTTTTCTGTAAATTTTATCCTTGATATAACAAAGTCTTTCTAGCATTATATTTAAAATTTAAAATTTACTAAAGTTATTCTTATCTTTCAGAACAAAGTATTGTATTTCCTTTAGGGTCTCATGTTCACTCCACTTTCATCTTTAATAGATATAAAGAAGTAGCTTAGGGTTATGTAAAACAGAGAGACTAGTTTATGAATAATGAAATATAAAATTACGTTTTTCTAAACTCTTAATATTTATTAAAGCATTTGTAGTCACAATACTTTGATTCTAAGCTGTGTTTTGTTTATGAAGCCAGCAAGACATTATAGATGCATAATATTTCCCCTTTGGAAGAGAAATGAAATAAAATATCACATTCTTTTTAAAGGTAAGTGCAGAGTATATTAGCTTGATAAGGTAAAACAGCAAAAATCATGGTTATTAATATATAAACACCATACTTAGAGTCTGGTATTGCACTGATGAGGCAATTGTCACTGGCACTGGAAAGTCAGTGATATCTAAAAATGTAAATAAAGAAGATAAAAAATGCAAACTAGACTTTTAGACAATGTGGTATATACATTTTTGGGTTCTACTCAAAATATGTACTATGTGGTATAGTAAATAAAATTAGAGAGAGAAAGAAAGGAAGGAGAGACTTAAAACAAGGTCAGTTGTCAGATGATATTGAACAACAGGTTGCTCTCTGCACTCAAGCTTCAGAGCTCTAAACCTGTCATGTCCCATGAGAAAATTGCTTCATGTTTAATTACCAAAGAAGAAAAAAGGTCAGAGGATTGGGAGCTGTTGATTAGTGTCACCTGGCATAAAATTTATCTGTATACATTGGCATTTTAATCTGTAGTACCAGCAATTCTGGTGAAAGGAAGAGGTGCCCTTGAACATGAGAGCAGGAAGGATGGGGCTTGGTGCCTATGCCCAGGGAACCAGCCCAGTGTGGTGCAGGCTGGTTGACTCCAGCCTGTTATCTCTAGCTGTTTTCACTACAAGGATTTTCCAAAAGTAAATATCCTCCATCTTATATCATTCTCTCCTGCTGAACAAAGCATAAGACATAATTCTGGGCATTCCTGTGTTTGGTAGACCTGTAAGCTTTGAATCTCCATTGCCGGTAAAGGGATTGGCAACACACATACCTGGTCTTTGTGGCTACCTCTGTATTGCCCACCAAGACTTGAAATATCCCCATTCCACCACTGATAATTCCGACTACACTGTGCTTTCTTTCCTTCCATCTGTATTGCTTGCATCAGCATGAATAGTTCTCTCTCTGAGGCCCTCAGATTCTTCTGTTCCTGCTGAGGTTGGTTCATGGAGGCCGGTTATGATCCCTTCAGATAATTATTTTTATAACTATGCCATGTTTAGTATCTATATCTTGATTCTCTTGTGTACTCTCATTTCTCTGTTTGTGTGTGTATAATGTGGAGGGGTTCGCTTTATTACCTAACTTCTGACCTTTTGTTCTTGCTGTTTTGTACATTTTCTATGCTTCTGCATGCTTTATAGTTGCAAAGATTCACTATAAAGCTAACAAATTCATGCACTAAGCCTAACTAATTCTCTACTTTCTGTGGATGTCTCACTTTGAGGATAGGGACCAATGAGCTCTCCAGAAGTTTCTTTTGTATCTCTGCTTTCAATATTCTATTCTTATACATGTCCTTAAACAATTTGAGTTTTAGGGATGTTTACGATAAAAGTTTATTTCTCACTCAAACCTGCTCAATGGAGATTTTCCTATTTGGATAGTTTTCCTGAGCATCTGTTCTCCATGTGGTGACTCAGGGAAGCTCAGGAATTTAGGATCTTTCTATTTTCATAACACTGGCATCTTCAACACGTCACTTTTAAGGTTCTGAGAAGGGTTAAAAGAGAATGGTTCTGAGAAGGGCTCAGAGTTCATGGTTGCTGAAGAAATGTGCTCACATTTATTCTATTTTTATTATATTTATAAAATAAAATATAACATAAAATTGAAATTATTTATGGTACTGCAGATAATTTTGAATAACCTTATCTATATAAAGTTTAGATGTTTCTGATTTCTTACTTGGGCAGAATGGTATCACAAAATCCAAGAGAGAAGAGAGTTTGGAAAACTTTTGGGTTTTATGGTCAGTCCTGGGAGTGTTACACATCACAGGAATGTGTGCTAAGGTTAGTAAGCACATAGCTGGATCTCTGTCATATCATTTTCTATTTTATATTCTGCCTGGTTCCCTTCATGTTTGTGACTATAGCAGCACATGTATGTCCAGTAGGAAAGAGAAAGAAAAACTTTATTCTAACCATCGACCTTAAGTTGTTCTTACAGCTTTGGTCACAACACAAAGTCAATTGCTGTATGGAGAGTTGGATGCCTGCACAAATCAGGATTTCATAAGGGAAAGGAAGAGGCAGTGAATAGGTGACAGGCAGGTCAACTGTGAGTATCATAGATAGCCAGGGCAGAATGGTATCACAAAATCCAAGAGAGAAGAGCATTTGGAAAAGATGGAATGGCCAATATTTTGCAGTTCAATAAGAGCAGAATTTTAAACAGGCTGATTTTGGAAATTAGATAGGCCTTAGTAAGTTCGTTATAAATAGTCCTCCCAAAATTCATAAGGTTATTTCTTACATTATGATTTACTGAGGAGTTCATGGTTGCTGAAGAAATGTGCTCACAGTATTCATTCATGATGCTGCCTTCTGTGAACCTGACTTTCTTTGCTAAATGAATATTTTAGTGAAAGTTTAGGCACAATACGATGAACAGTGAACTGTAAAAATGATATAAAATATTATACTTATTATTCACTAAATTAAAGTCAATTCTGCCGAAACCGGTTTGGCTCAGTGGATAGAGTGTCGGCCTGTGGACTGAAAAGTCCCAGGTTCGATTCCGGTCAAGGGCATGTATCCTGATTGTGGGCACATCCCCAGTAGCGGGCGTGCAGGAGGCGGCTGATCGATGTCTCTCTCTCATCGATGTTTCTAACTCTATCCCTCTCCCTTCCTCTCTGTAAAAAATGAATAAAAATATATAAAAAAGTCAGTTCTATTCATATTTAGCATATCAATATATTATTTGTAATTTTTAACTTTAAAATTTTTATAGGTCTAAAATAAAATATAATTTATAAAATTGAAATTACTTATGATACTGCAGATATAAGCTATGCTAATTACTCTAATAATCTAGATAATTAATTACTATGCATTCCTAAAATGGAATGCCATTAAGTTATTTTACTATGATGAATGTAATCATTTTGATAACATAAGTAATCTACACATTTTCCTAGACTAATCACAGATGCTGACCTAAAACTGTTTTAATGTGATGAATTATATCAGTTTACTTATTGTAAGCATCAGAGGATCTTTGAAGGCTCTTAATAATCATATTTAAATATCATCACTTAGAAGTAAGTTTGTTTTTTATTCAAAATTATATACTTAAGATTATTTATTTTCTACATGATAGATAACTTGTATATAATCATGAAATGAATTAAGTAAATATTCAAACTATTAAATAAATAGAGAGTGAAAGAGAGAGGGAAAGACAGAGACAAATATCAATGTGAGAGAAACACATTGATTGGTTGCCTCCAGCATGAGCCATGCCTAGGAGGAGCCTGCAAATGAGGTACATGCTCTTGACTGGAATTGAACACAGGACCCTTTAGTCCACAGGCCAACACTTTATCCACTGAGCTAAACCAGCTAGTGCTCATGGTATCTATATAAAATTTACATGTTCCTGATTTCTTACCTGGGCTCAATAGCCTCCTACTCATTTCTCCTAACTCCAGTTCATCTTCCAAAACACTTGATTCTTTTTTACAAATTATTGTTTTATGTATTTTTTGGTCTTTTTTTTTCTTGTTTGATTAAGGTATTGCATATGTGTCCTTATCCTCCCATGGCTCCCCCCTCTCACTCATGCACTTACCCCCTGGTGTGTCCATTGGTTAGGCTTATATGCATGCATAAAAGTCCTTTGGTTGATCTCTTCCCCTTATCCCACCTCCCTTCCCTCTGAGGTTTGATGGTCTGATCAATGCTTCTTTGTCTCTTGATCTGTTTGGTTTATCAGTTTATGTTGTTCATTATATTCCACAAATGAGTGAGATCATATGATATTTATCTTTCTCTGAGTGGCTTATTTTGCTTAGCATAATGCTCTCCAGTTCCATCCATGCTATTGGAAATGGTAAGAATTCCTTCTTTTTTATAGCAGCATGGTATTCCATTGTGTAGATGTACCACAGTTTTCTAATCCATTCATCTTCTGGTGGGCACTTAGGCTGTTTCCAAATCTTATCTATGGTGAATTGTGGTGCTATGAACATAAGGGTGCATATCTCTTTTCTGATCTGTATTACTAGGGATAGATTCCTAGGAGTGGGATCACTAGGTCAAATGGGAGCTCCATTTTTAGTTTTTTGGGGAAACTCCATACTGTTCTTTAGAGTGGCTGTAGGCTGCATTCCCACCAGCAGTGCACGAGGATTCCTTTTACTCTGCATCCTTGCCAGTACTTGTCATCTGTTGATTTGTTGATGATTGCCATTCTGACAGGTGTGAGATGGTACCTCACTGTCATTTTGATTTGCATCGCTCAGATAATTAGTGACTTTGAGCATGTTTTCCTATGTCTCTTGATTCTTCTTTCAAAACAGGGAAACCTACCATATAATATCCCTATTTTTAGCATCACATTGATGGCTTACCGTTACTAAAGGATGAAAAATTCCTCTATGCTTTTACCCCGAGTTTCGTGTTCCATTGCTCTCAAATGCAGTGATGCCTGAGCTTGCTTGTACAACAGCTCTGTCCCTGACAAAACCACCATATGAGCAAAAAACATTCCTGAAATATTAACTGAATGTTTTTATCCCAGTTAGAGTAGTTTGATTCTGTACTTTGGTTTAGGGGAGAAAATATAACAGAAAAAGTAGCGTGAAAGAAAAAAAAAGAATCTTTCTTAAGAGAGCTTGAGCTCTTAGGGGAGGAGAAAAGATTCAGGGCAGAGTTAAAGCATATTAGAAACAAAGAGTTAAGAGGAGGGCCACCCTTCCCCTTTTTATCCAGATCAATTTGTGGGTTCAAGAATACAAGATACCCTGCCCCTGTTTCCTAAGTACAGCCCCAAGGATGTGAGGAGACCCCAGGAAAGAAAATGCTGCATGGCATGTCTAGACAGATAGCACACTTTTATCCCTCCTCCCCGGAGTAGGATTTACCAGATGATTCCTGTGTTACCAGGAGTGGAACAGAAATAGCAGAAAGAGAGCTACTGAACCAAACAGGCCACAGGACAGAACCAAAATTTTCCTAGAGACTTCTTTGTGAACTATTAATGAATTGTTTTAGTGATGCTAATAAAGCCAGAGATATTTAGGCTCTTATAGTCTCTTCTCAAGTATTAATATAAAATGGGAAGCCTTAAGAAATTAGGCTCAAAGGAGAAACTCAGTGAGGACAGGAAAAGATAAAATAGCTACATTTCTTGTGCACATGAAATTGTACTCTGAAACCCACATCAGCTATGGAAATTTATGCCTAGTTCTTTGTGTGTAGTTAAGTAATGGTATAATAAAAATAATCAATTCACCACTAAGGTCCAATCATTTTTTTTCCTTTTATTAGGTGCCCATACATTTTACTAATGTTTGATAACAAAATGAAGCTAAGATCTTTTCTAACATTTCTTTTTTTTTTCTTCTTGGCAAATGAACTGATGTTAATGCTTTCTACTTTTAAAGGAAATGATCTACATTTCTTACTTTGTAAGGAACGGCTCTAGGTTAAAGATTGCTTTATGATTATTCATATGTCTTTAAATCATGGACTTACATACTCATTTACACATTGATTCTAGAATATCTATCTAGCTATTATGTACAAGGCATTATGGGAGATGTTGGGATTACAGAAATAAAGATAGTCCCTGACCTCAAAATGGAGTAATATAATCATAAAAACATTAAAACAATCATAGTCAGGGATCACCTACAGCAAATTGTGGGATAGTATGGAATGTCAGAAAAGCTCAATTTTGAGTTGGCCTTTGAGTATATCTGTTTGGAAAAACATATATCTGAGATGGGAACATTTTTCTCTACATAATTTGGTAGCTTTTTCATTAAATGCAGAAGCTTCAGTGCAATGGATATTCATATTAATGAATTTAATGTATTGTGATATACTAACACTTTTTGTATTAGAAACATTTTTTAAATGTTGATTATAAAGCTTGTAACTTTATGCCAACTCATCTCCTTAGATTTTCTTATTGACTTAACGTTTTGTTCTTCAGCTATGTTTTAGAGTTTTGTCATTTACTTCTAGGAACAATATCTCTCCACCACTGTAGGATGTATTTATATTTAATTCTACTGTAGAATCCATGCAAGAAAATAAAATAAAAACAAACTTCTTTTTTTAGTATAGTATTTGTTTCAAATTGAATTGTGTCCCTGAAAAGCTATGTTGAAGTCCTAATTTTTGGTACCTGTGAATGCGATCATATTTGGAAATAAAGGTCTTTATAGATGTAATCAAATTAAAGACACACTGGATTAGGATGGGCCTAATCCAATATGACTGGTGTCCTTAAAATAAGAAAAGACACACACACACACACACACACACACACACACACACACAATACCATATTGAAATGGAGGCAGAAATTGGTATTATGTTGCCACAAGCCAGGAGATGACAAGGATTGAGGGCCACCACCAGAAGTGAGAAAGGAGCCACGGGACAATTTCTTCTCTTTCACAGCCTCCAAAAGGAAAGCGCCTTGTGCAGCTTGATTTCAGACTCTCAGCCTTCAGAACTTGAGAGAATAAATTTCTGTTCTAAGTCACTCACTTTGTGCTACTTTATTATAACAGCCCTATAAGACTAATACTGTGTTAATTCCCATTGACTTTCTCATAGACTTCTTGGAAACAAAATTACCCAGCATCCAAAGGAAAAAAAAAAAGCAAAAACAAACTAACCAACCAACAAACAAAAAACTCACAAGGCAATCCACAAGTTTTTTTTTTTCATTATTAATTTTAATGACTTGTGGTTGTTCTGTATAACTTCTCACATAAATTACTGTCATAGCACGGTTGTTTGAAAGCAGTCACTCAGTTTTAGTCAGGCTTATTAAGAATCAGCAGCCATTTGTTGGACAACCTGTGTGGACAGGTGCTCCACCTTCATTTCTCCTTTTTGGGGTCTTCTCTGATCCTCTATCATGTCTGTGGATTCCACAGATGCATTGAAGGGATTCTGAACTTGTATCCTTTGGACCCCAATTTTAAGATCCAGGTTCCAGGAAGGTGAGCTGGTCAGTGAGTTGCTCCTATTCACTGGTATGGCAATTTTTCCATAGAATCACATAGAATTGGGCTGCCAGAATGGCTCTGCTAATTTGGGGTGATTTATCACACATATTGGACAGAATAACTCAGGTATCTGGGTGTAGGCACTTGTACATCTATGTATCTAATTCCCCCTCTCTACCTTCTGATTTGCAGTGCTAATTCTAGTCTATAGCCTCTAGGGACAGTCATTCGCCTCTTCTTCGTCTTAGAAGCATGTTTCAGGCAGTTTTTTTCAGAATGGCAGAGCTTATATCCTCCGAAGGCTTTGAGCCTAGTGCTGTACCAAACTGATGACCCTAGCCTTTCTTTTGTCCAATCCATATGGCAGTATGCACCTCTGAGTCAGACATAAGCCTGATAAGAGACAGACATTTCTTGTGTGAGTGGGACTCCTCATAGGTCCCTTGTCTATCCTCCCTGCTGCTGGTGGTGTGTAGACAGCCAGGGTCAACATAGAAAGAGATAATGTTCTAGAGCTTCCCTGATTATGCCCTAAATATTTCAATAGCAGTCATGTTTGAAAATATGTTTTGCATTTATATTATTTCCACGTGTAACGTCTTATTTTACATTTATGCGGTACCATCCCAAATGTTAAAGTTGACAAGATCACAAAATAAATTATTGTTCATGCTATTCTACACGCTCTGGATAAAAGACTTGCATTTATGGTCAACATCTGTGAGGCATAGCAGTATCCCTGTAGAGTGTCATTGACAGCTAGTATTCATGATGAACGATGCAGTGTCAAGAACAATAATGTGAGCATCCTATAGTAAATGGAATCAGAGAACTGCAGAGCCAAGAGTATCTACAGTGTTCAATATAAACAAATTCTAAAGAATGATGGCACTGTGAGAAGTAATTGCATAGCAATCTTTCTCCTGGGACTGGATGAAAGAGGTTAGGCACAAAAGGCACATTTGAGAGTAAAGGACAAAGAGATGGTTCCAGAATCTGAGCAGATAGAAATGAAGACTGGACACTGTGAAGAAGAATAGTAAACAAATACAGAAATACTTCTGTATTCTTCATTCTAAATCTTTGTTCATAACTCATTGTACTTCACCTGAGACAGTATCTTTTATATAAAATTGTCCATATAAACAGGAACTTCAAAAGAAGGATTTGCCCAGGTTGCATATCTCCAGGGTAGTCCTGTCAATAACTGTAGAAGGAAGAGATGAGGGGAATGAGATTGGGCCCAGGGAAAAGTTAAAACCTCAGCCCATCCAATAGGATTATGCCCCTCATCTGGCTGAAATGGTCTTGCCTTTAAGCCACTGACTCTCTTGGTCACTGGCACTTGTAGGAATCTGATCTTGGGCAGGGTGGCCCTCTGAGAGAATGCAGACCCTGAAGAAGCTGACAGTTGGGGACCGTATCCTGTGCACACTCCCCAGTGCTAGACATCCTTTGAAATAGGGATCTGGTGGCACATCTTGAGTCTACCACAATTATAATGGCAGGTTCAAATTTTATAAGAGTTTATAAATGAAGTTTAAATATGTTCTAAAATGCTTAAAACTAATAAACCAAAAACATCCTGATATATAAAAAGACAGGGGCCATCATGACCAAAACAATCAGACAGAGGACAAAACAGAAGCCTGCGTGGGGCAACCAGGCTGGCAAGGTGGGCAGTTGTGGGCAACAAGCCTGGTGGGTGGGGGGGAGTTGGGGGTGACCAGACCAGCATGAGGGGCAGTGGGGGCAGTTAGGGGTGACAAGGTCAGGAGTAAGGGGTAACCAGGCTGGTGTGGGGGGCAGGGAGTTAGGGGCAACCAGGCCAGCAGCGGCGGGGCGGGGGGGCAGTTAGCAATGACCAGGCCAGTGAGGGGTAGTTAGGGGCAAATAGGCTGTCAGTCAGAGACAGACTGATCAGGCTGGCTGAGGGGGGGGGCAGTTAGGGGTAATTAGGCAGGTAGCCAAGTGAGCAGTTAGAAGCCAGTAGTCCCGGATTGGGAGTGGGATGTCCAACTGCAGGTTTAGGCTTGATCCCCCAAGTGGGACATCCCCCAAAGGGTCTGGGATTGGAGAGGGTGCAGGCTGGGCTGAGGGGACACCCTCATGACCGAATTTCATGCACTGGGCCTCTAGTATACTATAATGAATATGCTTTCAAAATTATGAAGAGGCAGAGAAGCAAACATTTATTAGCAATTTATTAATAACTCATCATTAAATTAAAAAAATACTTTGTTTTTTTTAAATAAACGATATTACAATTTTAAAAATCATAAAATAGCATTTCTGTGCTCTGATTCTCCCCATATAAATTATCAAGCTCTTTTATCTATTTACCTCCACATTTTTTTTAAAAATGACTGGTAACACTGATTTTTTTTTAAGTTTAAACTTTGTTTATTCATCCTATCTAATGAAAGAGTAATATGCAAATTGACCACACCTCCCCTACACCCACCAGCCACACTCACCAGCCACGCCCACCAGCCAATCAGAATGAGTATGCAAATTAACACAACCAAGATGGCTAGGGCCACAGAGAGAACAAGAGAGAGGCTTGGGTTGCCCTTGGCAATGAAGGAAGCCAAGCTTTCCACAAAGGCCTCCACTTAAGGCAACAAAGTTTCAATTGTGTGAGCAGAAGGCTTGCCTCCACTCCAGGCTAGGGAGTTTTAATTGTAAAAGATAAATAAATCCCAGATACCAGGGCCTCTGCTTGGGTTGCTGGGGGCATGGCCAGCCTGCAAACCACCCCATGCCCCAAGGAAACATCCACCCTGATCCAGGACACCCTTCAGGGCAAACCAGCTGCCCCCCACCCATGCACCAGGCCTCTCTCCTATCTAATAAAAGAGTAACATGCAGATTGACCATCACTCCAACACACAAGATAACTGTCCGCATGTGGTCAAAAGATCCTGCTCCATATGGACACAAGATGGCTACCACAAGATTGTCTGAAAGGGAGGGCAGTTGGGGGTAAACAAGCCGGCAGGGGAGGGCAGTTAGGAGTGACCAGGCCAGCAGAGAAGGGAAGTTGGGGGTGCCTGGGCCTACAAGGAAGGGCATTTGGAGGTGGCCCAGGCCTGCAGGGGAGGGCAGTTAGGGCTGACCAGGCCTGCAGGGGAGGGCAGTTAGGGGTGACCAGGCCTGCAGGGGAGGGCAGTTAGGGCTGACCAGGCCTGCAGGGGAGGGCAGTTAGGGGTGACCAGGCCCACAGGGTAAGGCTGTTAGGGGCAAAAAGGGTGGAAGGGGAGCAGTTAGGCATCAATCAAGCTGGCAGGGGAGTGGTTAAGAAGTGATCAGGCTGGCAGGCAAAAGTGGTTGGGGCAATCCAAAAGGCAGGCAGGTGAGCAGTTGGGAGCCAGCGGTCCTGGATTGTGAGAGGGATGTCCGAATGCCCGTTTAGGCCCGATTCCACCTGGGCAGTCGGATATTTCTCAAGGGGTCCCAAATTGGGGAGGGTGCAGGCTAGGCTGAAGGACACCCCCTCCCCTTGCACGAATTTCATGCACTGGGCCTCTAGTACCTAGATAAAAAATAACTTTTCCTCCCAATGTTGCAGTATTACTACCACTGTGTCTTGAAACTTAAGGATGTGTATGGGGCTTGTCAAATAAGATCTCATCATAAGAGTGGGAACCCACAGAAGTTCAGAATGTACAGTGCTTTCTCTAGAATGGTTTGTGTTTTCTAGAAAGGGAGCGCCCAGTGTCCTGCTTCAGCTAAAAGGCAGACGATGACTAAGTTGTCTCATTATCCAAAATTTAATGACAGTTCATCCCTCTGTTGTCAGTGTCTCCCTGCCTCAGCTGTGCCTGGTATCCTGGAGGCCATACCCACTGTGGCTCAATGTTTTGCCTTCTGCCAAGGAGGCTGCATAGGCTAGGAAGGGAGGACAGGAAGTCTGTCGTTGTTGGTATAAAGTGTCAACACCTCTGTCAATTTCCAGCTTTACTTGTGGCCTATATTTCCCCTGTGCTCAGCTTCTGGGAGAAAGAACTGGCCTGCTTCTTGTGCTGGATACCCTTGCAGCTGTTGGCTTTTCAGTCTTCTCTGGACTGTTAGCTAGATTTACATACTTATGCTTTGCAGTTTCCAAAATTTGTCTTCTCTCCATTGCTATTGCTCTTTTATGTTTTCTATGACTTTTTGTGATTAAAAAAAAAATCTATCTCCTACTGTCGTTTTAGTTGAGTTTTAAGGAAAAAAGTTAAACCTAAACAGTCAATGTGTCATTTAAATTGCAACTTCTGCTCACTGACTTCAAGTGACATTTCTGCCTTTTTGTTACTAAAAATATTTCTCTTCCTGAAATTGCAGTTATCAATAATAGCACAAAAGTTCTGGTCATACATGGTGGAGTGAATGCTCTTATATCATTTTCTATGCTGAAAACCAGAAATGAGATGCCCCAGCACCATACACACAGAAAGTAAGACACCAATTTGGATGAAATTGAAATCAGCCACAACTCCCAGAATACTGTGAAGAATATCATAGGGAATAACATAAGGAAAACGTAACACATTTTGAAAGTAAGAGTGCTAAGAACATATACATTTTAAAATTTACTGCAGTATGCGGAATTTTTCAAAAGGGAACTCACTGTAAAAATAAAAGTCAAACTACAAGCAGCAAAATGTATCAGAATGTGTGTTGAAATAAATTCAGGTATAAATGGGTGAGAGGCCTAAAAAATGTTAGTAAAAATGTAAAGATAGATGAGGCTGATTAGACAGTGAAAGAAGGGTCATGATATAAATAGCAAATGATTGTGGGCTTTCAAAATATAACAAAATATATGCAGCCTGTATGCCATTTTAATTTTTAACAAACCCACATTTTTAATTGGATAACCATTGTCTTAATCTCCTTCATAGTCAAAGGGTATTCTAGATTATTAGTGGGTAATTTTCAGTGGGAATGAAATTCAATATTATGTAGGAAATTTAGGGAAAAATAGTATTAAATTTTTAGAAATGTTAATACTTAGAAAACTCATCATTTGGAGGGAAAGGTGAGATATGAGTCACATTTGTTGTTTCAAATAAAACTTTAAAGTATTTTAAAATATCATTTAATATTTAGAGTGGAAAACATGTTTTGATTTTATAAAAATAACAGGTATTACCTTTTTAATATATATATTAAACGTATTTTCTGGCGTATAAAACGACTGGGCATATAAGACCGCCCCCAACTTTTCCAGTTAAAATATAGAGTTTGGGATATATCCGCCCTATAAGATGACACCTGGCATATAAGACGACCCCTGACTTTTGAGAAGATTTTCCTGGGTTAAAAAGTTGTGTTATATGCTGGAAAATATGGTATATATACAGTGATGGGCACAGTAGGTTAATAATAATAAATAATACATTAATTAATTAATTAATTGATTAATAACCATACAAGAATAGACTATGCTTTGCATACTCAACTTTAAACCTACTTTGGCCTTAGGTATATAATTTGTATTATAGCATTTAGGTTTAGTTTTGTATACATAAATATAATAAAGTGCATGTTGTTTTTTTTTCATTTAATTGCTTTTTTGATACAGAAAATGTCTACTTTTATTTTTATCCAGAAATGTTTGAAATCTCACATTCACCAAAGTTCAATCTTTTATTCTCAGTTTTTATGGGCTTATTTCTTTTCCCCCTGCAAACAATGTGAGTATGAATTCAAACTTAGAATGAAAGCTTCATCATCATTGGGCCTATTTGGAATTTTTACATCAGTAAACCTCCTTAATTCAATCTTTGGGTATTAAACACATTATTTCTTGTACCTACATATAGTTATGTGGGTTTTGTTTGATTTTTAATATATTTTTTATTGATTTTAGAGAGGAAGGGGGAGAGAGAGAAATCAATGGTGAAAAAGAATAATTGATTGGCTGCCTCCTGCAGCTCAGGCTTACGCTCTGACCGGGAATGGAATCATAACCTCCTGGTTCCTAGGTTGACAATCAACCACTGAGTCATACTGATTGGGCTATAGTTATGTTTTCTTGATTTTGATCTGAGCTGTAGGTAATATTTGGGTTTTATTTAGGAAAGAAATCAATTTCAAGAAACTTGTTTTTTCTCTAAAAGTATACCAATTTGTCAAATTCTTGTTCCAAATTCTGTTCTTTAAAATTATAAATGTTACATTTGAATTTTGGAGTACATTTGAAGATCTTTTAAATTGGAAGAAGAAAACAAAATCTTATAAATTATTACAATGTTGAGTTTCTAGATGTCATTTGTATTTTGATCACAATAAAAATATAAATTTGTATTTTTTAATGCTTTCTTAGTTTAAACAATCTTAGAAAACACTTATAGTCATATTATTTTGTCCTAAAACATAAGGATTATTTAATACTTTAATTATTATGTATTCTTATTCCAAAAAATAATTAGATTTGAAGAGGGGCTTGAGGTCCCAAGGAAAATGACATTATGAACATGAATTCAACTTATTGACTAAGAGTTTTACATTAATTGGCTCAATTGCATGTTTAAAAATTGAATACTATTTCATATAAGCTATATTTTATTTTCTATATATTTTACTTTTTCTATGTATTTTAAACCAGACAAAACAATTCTTACTTTACTATCTTCAAATCATTCATAGTTATTTAATTGGTAAGTTACTCAAAGATTAACCCTGTATTTTAATCATATTAAGTAATATATAAAAGATACATATATTCATATTTTTCCATAAATTATAGAACCAATACAACTGGACCAGAATATAAATATTATTTGCCTCATTTTTGCATGTATACTATTATGAATGTAAGTAATTATTCATAGAAATTTTTTTCTGTGTCATATAATAAATAACCATACTCATGAGTGTACCTGTAATGAATGTGTCCATAATAGTAAAGATGAAAATTAACATATATACACATAAATATAAGTAAACTATAGTCACCTATGTTTCATATGTACACAAAACATAATACGTATGTGGTTGTAGGTAATGTGTACACATTCTGTGTGTACATATAGATGTGTGTTTTCATGGTCAAGATTAAGCAGAATACTTCAGACCACCCCTCCTCCCAGCCTCATTCCTCTGCAGCACACATTCACTTTCATTGAGTGGTTAAGGTTAGGCTGACACTTTTCAGGCAGAAAGGCAGAAGCATTTTTCTTCACTGGCAATTTGGGAGTATTTTCCTTGGGTTTCAAGACATTTGCTCTAACACAACTCTCATTCTATTCTATTAGGAAGCACCAGCAACATGTGGCATCTTCTTACTGATTTTGCAATGTAATGAACCAAAACACACTACCAGTTGACTGTAATGTATATTGAAATATTCATGGAAATTTGTTTTGAAATTTAAAAAATAAAGTGTGGATTATTTTGCATACATTTTAAAGGAAGAAAAATTTTTTTCTGATATAAATTAATATGTGTTTCTATTAGAAACTATAAAAATATGAGAAAATACAAAGAAGAAATAATATCTATACTATAATATAATGTTATTGATATTTTATATATGTCCTTTATCATAGCTATGCCTGAACATCATTATATATTTGGTGGGTATATTTGGAATCATGTAGTTTATATCTGTGACTTCTTTTGCTTAATTATAAATGGCATTTTATATGTCATTAAGATATACTAAACAGCTTAATAGCTCGGTTTTTAATGGATGAATGCTATTCCTTTGATACATTCTAACATAATCACCCTCTATTGTTGGATATTTATGTTATTTTTCATTTCTCTATTATAAATTACAACATTTATAAAAGCCATTTATACCTTTTCATGCACATGGCAATGGTTAGAGCCTTTATTTTGTGTGTGTCATCTAATTACGTATTTAACAATCTTTCCATATCAGCATGTATAGAAGAGTCTTTTTTATATATATATTTTAGAAGAGTCCATTTGTCTCCTAGGAATTTACCTCAAATAATTTAAAACATATGCACACAAAAGACTTGTATAAAAATGTCATTGTAACACTACACATAATAACAATCTACTGGAAACAATTTAAATAATGTTACAACAAAAAAATAATGGATAAAAAATATGGTGTATTTATAAAATTCTCAACATTAAAATAAATGAACTACAGATTCACACCTAAACATAGAAGAATCCTAAAGCCATCCTAGTTAGAGGAAGCAAAACAACTTTCTTATAATTGCTTTCCATATGTCCAAGAACCTAAAAGTTTAAGCAGGTAAAGATAGAGCCACAGGACATGCAAAGAAGACAAATGCAACTTTTGGTGGTGACAATTTTAATGTCTCAAATGAAAGATATCTTTGCATTTATGCTAAGTCTATGTTCATCTAACTTTGTAGTAATTTCTTTGACGTTTCAATTCCATATTGAAATACCACCTGATATATATCTTGTATGGTATAAAGTAGGATCTAGTTTCTTTTTCTCTATTATTAAATAATATTCAGATCATTACTTATATTTTTATTGCTTTATCATTTATTTGAAATGCCAAATAAATGGCATTTATCAGTGCAAGTTTGTATTAGTGTCAGGTTGTTTTCTCTTATATCTCTAGTTGGCAGAGACACCTTTATTCAGGACACTTTTCTGTATTATATTTTGATTTTAAGACTGGACTAGTTTAATATCTATATACTCATTGTACTTGTACTTGTTATGCTTCTTGATGTTACAAGGAAGAGACTGCCAGCATCATAATATCTAATTGTCTACTGCCCTGATATTTTGCTTGGTTATATTTGTGCAAATATCTCAGGAAAGCTGCTTCATTGCATAGTTTACGTGCATGGTTACAGATTTCTTCAGCTCATTCTTACATCCACCTATTCCTTCTTCAATTCAAGAAGTGGCCTTTATTCACTCATTCTTTTATTCCTTTTTTCTTTCTTTTTTTTTCGTGAATTAATTTGATATTGGTAATGGTAATATCAAGAAGATACTCTTGCCTGGCCGGAGTGCCTCAGTTGGTTGAGTGTAGTACTGGGCACCAAAAGGTTGATGGTCTGATTCCTAGTCAGGACACATATCTGGGTTGTGGTTTCAATCCCAGGTTTGGGCACATATGGAAGACAACCAATCAATGTTTCTTTTTCCTCTCTCTCTCTCTCTCTCTCTCTCTCTCTCTCTCTCTCTCTCTCTCTCTTCCTCACCTCCTTTTTCCTCTCCCTCCCTCCCTCCATCTCTCTCTTCCTTTCTCTAAGGACCCTCAGTTGAGGATTAAAAAAGAAAAAAAGATACTGTACTATTTTTAGTTTCACAAGGTTTTTGTCTGTCAGATTAGGCTAAAGACCATGAAATACATGCATGAAACATTTAATTCCAATGAAAGGTGAGTGAAAAGTCTTCTTCCAAATTGAATTCTTCTTTCCCAGCAATGGTTATCTTACAGTTGACTGTTGTCCTGCAATATGGTCCCAAATGTGCCCTTCATAGAGCATACATTTCCTTGTAATATATGTGGATAATACATTTTTCTACTTATCAGAATTATTCAGAGTATTCCTGTTTCAAATTCCTTTCACCATTTCAATTAAGATTAAGTAGGATGAAATTGGCATCTTATATAAAATGTATTATATGTATTCTTCAGAAATCAGGGTACATTTTAATGAAAATCTTTCTATGCCCCAGGAATTAGTATACTTTATGACTTTTTGAGTAGCTTCTATATTTTAAAAGACTAAAAGTTTTTTCATAATATTCCATTTCCTAATATTAAAAATGGGCCAAATCATAGATAACCTGGATAAAGTCAGTCATTGCGCATGGCTCCTGAGGGAATCCTATCTAATAAAAGAGTAATATGCAAATTGACCATCACTCCAACACACAGGCTGCCCCCATGTGGACACAAGAAGGCCACCACAAGATGGCCAGCAGGGGAGGGCAGTTGGGAGGGATCAGGCCTTCAGGGGAGGTTAGTTGTGGAGCAATCAAGCCTGCAGGGAAGGGCTGTTAGAGATGACCATGTCAGCAGGGGAGGGAAATTGGGTGTGATTGGGCCCTACAGGGGAAGGCACTTAAGGCCAATGGTAGTTGTGATCAGGCTAGCAGGGAAAGGCAGTTGGGAGGGACCAGGCCTGCAAGGGAGGCAGTGAGGAGCAATCAAGCCTGTAGGGAAGGGCAGTTAGGGATGACCAGGTCAGCAGAGGAGGGAAATTGGGGGTGAATAAGCCTGCAGGGGAGGGCAGTTAAAACCAATCAGGCTGGCAGGGGAGCAGTTAGGAGCAAACAGGCTGGCAGGGGAATGGTTAGGGGGTGATCAGTCTGGCAGGCAGAAGTGGTTAAGGGAAATCAAGAAGGTAGGCAGGTAAGCACTTGGGAGCTCTGGATTGTGAGATGGATTACCTACTGGGACCGGGCCTAAAGGTCCTAAATGGGCAGCTGGACATTCCTCTAGGGACCCCAGATTGGAGAGGGTGCAGGCTAGGCTGAGGGACACATACCCCTTGTGCATGAATTACATGCACCAGGCCTCTAGTATATTAGTAATCATTTATTAATGAAGAAAATGTCTGCATCAAAGGATTCTATGTAATATACAGATAATATATGATTATCATCATAATTAGCTGGTTAGCATTAATAATAGGAAGAGAGCAAAGGGGAGGCCAGCCATTATAAGCATGGTGGTCTGGCAGCTTCACCAGGAAGCTACAGCTACATGCTCCCCAGGGAACCACTAGTCCACCCCCTGCAGATCACTGGGGAAGGGACCAACCAAAAGGAGAAATAGGCACATGTGCAGTCAATTTCCCTCCTCTGCCGACCTGGTCATCCCTAACTGCCCTCCCTTGCAGGCCTGGTCCCTCCCAATTGCCCTTTCCTGCCAGCCTGATCAAAGGATGGAGGTGCTTGCCTATTAGTCTAGCCCAGGGAACAATGGGTTAGCTGGGGAGTAAACCCAGTTGGAAACATGCAAAATCTTGGAAAGTAAAAATCCTCAGACAGCGTTCCCTCTCTCTTGCTTGTCCTTTTCCCTCTACCTCTCAACCTGCTCCATGACCTGCACTGGCCCGTGCCATCTGCTGTTCCCTCTCCAGGGGCCTGCTTGGGCCCCAGCTCTCATGGCCATGCCGTCCCCACATGCAGTGGACTGCAGCTGGAACGCAAGCTAAGCCAGTCTGATGCTGGACTGGGCTGTGCAAATATGGAGCAGACACTCTGGATAGTGGCTTTAATCCCAGTTCTGCTGAAGACAAAATGGGATTTTTATTTTCCTTTGGGGTGACAGAGGGAGATGGGAAGGAAGTCAAGAAGGAAAGAATCAAGATTAGAGCAGAAATAAATGACATAGGTGACTAAAAATAATACCAAAAGAAAAAAAATAAATCAGTGAACCTAAGAGCTGGTCCTTCGAAAAGATAAACAAAACTGATACACAGTCAGCCAGACTCATCAAGAAACAGAGAGGTTGAGCGGTTGTCCAAGTCTTTGGGGTTGACCAATCCTTCCAGTTGTTGGGGGTTATCCCGTTGCCCAAGTTTTTTTCAAGCCTACTATTGAAAAAAAGGAGGAATGAATTGTACCGAGAGTCTCCATTTTCTAGTCTTTACTGGAGCAGGTGTGGGGTCCAGGTCCTGTCTCCTTGTCAGGTGCCTTCAGAGGCCACCCCTAGAGGGCTGTGCCCTGCCTGCTTGGCTCAGCCCCTTCCTGCTCTTGGCCAGGGGTACAGGAGCATGCTCAGGCCCAGGCTCCCTAGCACCAGTGGCTTGGGTCCCCCTCAGTCGCTACCGCAAGGCGAGGGCAGCTGGGGTGGCTTGGGGGCCTGCAGGACCATCTTGGCACAGTGATGCTCTCAGGCTGTGCGTGTTGGGAGGTGCCTCATAGTGCCCTGTCCCTCTCCCAGACCTGGAGGCCAGGAGAGCTGCGAGGCCAGGGGGAGGCGATTGCCCCGCTCAGGTTAGAAGGATATTTTTTTACATGGGCTCAAGGAAGTCTCTTCCTGATACTTAACATTTCCTTTTCTGAGAAAAAAAATAAAAATAAAAAACTAACACATGAATCCTTAAAACAATTTACTTGAAAATAAAAGTGATATTTGTAATGGTTAGGAGGGGTTATAATTACTTTTTAAGAAGTATATCTCTGTTGTTTCCTCTGCCTTTGGATAATTGGAAAAAATAAAGCTGTTTAATGAATGTGTGGTTTAAATACCCTTTGGATATCGAAATGCTATCTAAAAAGGATGTATAATGCAGTTATATTCCTTTGTTTATGGGGCTAAGGGAGAGAGAGAAAGAAACCCGAGGCTAGTAGAAATAGATTGCATCTCACTTATGGAGCATAGATTAAAATAATGAATTTGATTGTGATGTCCCTTCAGAATTCAAACTAAATATCATTTACTTCTTCTATTTAAGTAATGGCCTCAGGGCTTTAAAAATCGTCAGAAGATAACCTAATATATCATTGATATAGTTTCTTCCTATTACCGTATCATTGACAAATATCATGTTAACAATATCACCTTTTATATTGTTGAAATAATAAAGTAGAAAAAGGCTTCCCAAGTGCATTTCCCCCAGTAAAATAGTCCTAGAATATTCTTCATTACCTTGCTTTGTTTTATTGAAATAAAAACAATTTCAAATACTTTCCTGTGCATTGCTTTAAAAATTATAATTTATTTTTTCCTTGCTATTATTTCTATGATTGAAAGATGGGAATAGGTAGTAGAGGGCAATACATGTATCTGATCATCATCTGGAAACAAAAATTTCAGAAGTATTTGAGCCTATTTTAACTTTTAAGTCACAAAATTCTGTGCAGTAACAACATATGGGTGAAACATTTTAAATGAAATGAATGGTAAATTAAATGTGGTGACAACTTGTAAAACATACCTGTGTATTAGAAAAGGAGCTCATTATGTAACATCCATCACCAGCTCCTAATATTTAGTGAACACATCTCACATGTCAAGCCCTGCTTTGATTACATTTATTAATTTCACTCATATACACAAGAATCTTCTGAGTTTTGTATCACTATTAACTTCATGTCACAGATTTGGGAAATGAACCCGGTACCATGGACATTTGTTCAATGTGACACAGTTACTACATGACAGAGCCAAGAGTCAGTCCTGAGGCTGCAAACTTAATTACATTAATGTAGTGATAAACATATTCACAGAAAAATAAAATTATATGTGGAAATTAAAAATAACCTGCTGGTTGTTTCGTGGCCACTAGTATAAAAACCTTCATTTTTAATAGGCTCAGTCATAACTTTTTGAGAAGAGTTGTTCAAATATGATGTGTCTGATGTTACTTTCCATGGCAAGAACCTTAGACCTAATTCTACTCCCAGCGCTCTTACACGCTACTTCTGCAACCAGTCACCATTTATTTACCTTCTCTGCTCTTCCGTTACATGTTTATTTCATTCTTCATGAAATGTGTATTAAGTGTACTTTCCAGGCTCTATTCTAGGAATGTGGGAGGCAGCAATGAACAGAAGGCAAAGTTATATTTTTTTTCAGGGAATTTATACTCCACTGGGAAAAGTAGTCCATGAGTAAATACAAACTCAATGTGGGCTTCTATTTCCAGCCATGAAACTAACTTGTTTTTGAACAATTCTTCTCTGTAGAACTAGGAACCTGGGCAAAATACAAATAGCATCTGTGAGCTGTCATGGGAGAGCTACCCAATTAGCAAGATTTGCAGAAGTCACAATCACGGAGCGGCGAGAAGCCTAAATAGTGGAAAGGAGCAGTAGAAGCTGTTTGACCCCTTGCCGATTTCAATTCCAAAGCAGCTGAGAGGCTGAGAAGCAGGGCAGGACCAGGCCAGGGCCTTCAGCGATGAAAAGTTGGGGATAATTTCACAGTCTGTTTGAAGCTTTACTGCCTCGGTATCTATCCTTTTGTTCATCAGTTTATAATGTTCTTTATTATCCACAAATGAGTGAGATCATGTGATGCTTCTCCTTCATTGACTGGCACAGCAGGAAGATTAAAGTTAGGTGAGGTAGATAAGAGATCAATCAAAGGACTTGTATGCATGCATATAAGCATAACCAATGAACATAGACACTGGGGGGTTGGCGTATGCCTGGGAGGGAGGGGGGGCAATGGGGAGATATGAATAAAAAATTAATAAAAAAGAAAACAAATTAAAAAAAATAAATAAATAAAAGAAAATAATAATACACACACACACACACACACACACACACACACACACACACACACAAAGTTGGGAATAATCAGAGCCTACATGCTGGCAGGCTCCCTGAGAACCCCCTGGCTTTCAGTTGAGAACTTTAAGGGCTACAGCCAAGGAGTAAGACTCAGCCAGTAATATCCCAGGATCTGTACCCGCTGAAGATCAGTTTGCATGAGGTGAGAGCTGGAAGATCACCTGTCCCTAGCCCAATTGAATGCCAGAGCAAAGGAGAACATATCGATGGCTCTAAGCAGTAAAGTTGTGGTAAAATAGAGAGTGGAAATTGCTAGTCCTGCTGAGGGCGTGTTGCATTAAATTATGATGGGCCCATATTGAATTGGGAAGGGATGAAAGTAAGAAAGGGTTCAGACTGGGAGAATCGGAATGGCTTTGAAATAGGAAATCATGGTAACCGGATACAGAACATTGTGATCAGAAAGCGAGTGTTCCCAATTGAACAGTTTAAGGACTGAACGGTGGCAAACCTAAATTGGGCAAAATAGTTGCTGAAGTGAAGAATATAATAGAACAAAAAGAAACCAAGAAACTGCATATAACTAGGTAGTCGGAGGAATGATCCAATTTGAACAGCACAGTTGTGTGAAATGCTGGCAGGAATTAAATTAAGAGGAAGTCTATGCCTCTCTAACTCAGAAATATTTGGAAAGTTAAGCAATTTGCATTTTTCTGAGGCTATTTCAACTTTAACAGGAGAAACATTCAGAAAGAAATTCTTTGACTAAGGATCATTTTTGTCCTCCTCTTATCATTATTTTTATTCCTCAACCTTATTTAAGAAAAAATAGACATAATTTGAGGAAGTTTAGTAAAAGTATTGAGAGAAGAAAACCTTAATTTTCATAACTATTATTTTGTTATAAATATAAACAAATTGCTATTTTTCACAGTCATTTTTGACAATGGAATAATGACCAAAACTCACTGTGTAACATCTGGTATGCCTTCTGCAGCCTTAAAATCAATTAGAATTTTTAATTATTTTTGTGAACATCTGCATAACAATTTGATTCAAAGCCAAATTAAATGTTCTTTCCAGTGATGGTGTAGAAAGATGCCTTCATGGCTTAAGAAAATGCTTTTTCCTAGAGTGTATAGTTTTAAAACATTTGGCTTATATTTCTTGATTTTGTTATCAGATTTAATTCATGTAGTTAATAGTATACCTGCTTTATTTTAATAGGTTGTAAGGACCAAGATCATAATTTATTGTTTAATTTTCTAAATATTTTAACTGTAGCACTTGAATTTCTTACCAAACTATTTTTCAGAGTTGGCAAACAGTTTAAAATAATTCCCATATAATTAATTGCTGCTGATATGATTTTCATCTTTCTGGCTTGTCTTGAGTCACTGCTAGTGCTGTTTAAATCTTCTGATTAGGAGAGTCAGATGCAAATAGAAATATAATGGAGTGACCAAAATCTCTGGAGACAAAGTTGGATGCTCTTTTCTAATCAACATATATTCTAATCAACTCGGATGTCAGTTTTTATCCTTGATTAATTATAATAATCTTTGACAATCATTTTTACTGCTCTGTGATAATTTCTTACATTCCTGTTCTTCAATAGGATGCTATTATTTAAAAAGAAAATGCAAATAAAACTTTCACCCAGCCTGACAATACTCTGCAAATGACTGGTGCATGCTATTGACCTTTATTGCTTGTATTCTAAATATTCTTGATTTGGTAAATTGTAGCCCCTTCTCAATGCTAAAAGCTCAGCCATTACTTTGTACTGGTATGAAATTATCTTGAAATGTACTATCTGTTCCTTGTTCTAACTGGTTTGGTGATCTCTTTTTCAGGTATATTTTGTAGCTCATGTATCTGTGATTTCTCTTTCTCCTTTTTTTCTTTTAGAAATTTTAATTCTCTTAATTTTGTCATAAATTTGTATGCCCTTTTATGTAGGTGGTACAAAAAAAATGTGATGATTTCCAAAGTATTTCTAGAGGCTTTGAATAAATAGGTAATTTTGATAATAAGATGAACATATTCAAGGAATATATGAAAACTTTAAAGTTTAGGGTAATTTTCACCAGTGTGTAGCAAACTTTACTGTTCATTCTCGTCACCTGGGCATTGTGTTAAAAAGTCAGGTTTAGATTTAGGAGGAATGAATTGGGTTCTGAGATTTAGTGGGAATGGATTGGGTTCTAATAAACTCTCAGGTGATGCCAGTGCTGCTGGTTCTTAGACTATGATTTGAGAAATAAGGATATGAATAACTTCTCATTTTGATATGTTTGATTACCTTTTACCAGGTAAACTTTGAATATTAAGTGAGTATATTAATTTTCTCTAAATAATACACTAGTGTTCTATCCTTTCACCATAAAACTGTTTAGAAAAAAACAACCTAATCTTGTTTATTTAGTTTTCTATCAACCCTTCTGGGTCCACTTACAATCAAATTTATGCCCAGATTACTTTCATGACTATTCTCACAATGTTCTGTATCAACCCACTCATCTCCAAACCCAAGATTGTTTATGCTCATTGCTTAGAGAAAATTAGGGGGTAGAGGAAAAAGCCACATTTTCAAGGAGACCAGGAGCAGCCAATGTCAGAGTAATTGTGACTAGAGAATCAGACATTGGTACTTAAAGAGCTGAACCTAATGTTTGGGAAGGGAGGAAATCCCTGTGCCAAGATGGATATCATGGACTGAGCACCTGCAGCTACGCATGAATATGTTCTTGTGCCACCAGACAGTGTCATTCTAGAAGCATTCATACTAATACCTCACTCTTACTTGTGAGGATTACCCTATGCGTATTTCATATGTATATATCACATGTACATTTTTTAAAAGTATACATTTTATTGATTTTTTTACAGAGAGGAAGTGAGAGGGATAGAGAGTTAGAAACATCGATGAGAGACATTGATCAGCTGCCTCTTGCACACCCCCTACTGGGGATATGCCTGCAAGCAAGGTACATGCCTTGACTAGAATCAAACCTGTGACCTTTCAGTCTGCAGATCGACGCTCTATCCACTGAGCCAAACCGGTTTCAGCGACATGTACATGTCATGTCATTAGAAACTGTGTCAGCTCAGGTTTATTTTTCCCTCGGTAATTGTGAAGCATTGGGCAAGTTACGATGTGCAGCACAGGTGAGCATCTAATCAATATCCCTTTATATGCACATATAAACATGCACACATATAGTAAGGACCCGCACCAGCTTCTGCAGTTTGCCTTCCCATTTGAACACTGAAGTCAATGTATGGTTAATCTCCATGGCCATTACCCATCTTCCCCATCAATCCTTCTCCTTATTATTCGAACATTCTTTTGCATTGAAAAAGGGCCTAACCTTTGTAGCCCTTTTCTTGTTTCTCCTATAACCGAATACCCCATGAACTATCATCCATCAACACTGTGCTATTAGTTTCTCTAAAATCCCCGAGTTATAACTGCTTATCTATAAAATGAGTAAGGAGAAGAGTCTGGCTAGAAGCCAGGTAACACCCATATTCTGGATTGGACGCATTAATTTAAATATCAAGATATTACCTGTGAGTTTGTGTTCTCAAATAACCCACAGTAATTTTTATACTTTACAGGATTTTTCCTGGGGAGTATAATTACCTTTATACCTTGAAAATAAGCTGAAAAGCATAAAATTGTAGTTAATATTTTTATAAATTAATGGGTACTTATTAAATTATTTTATATTTCTTGATTTTTTTTATCCATTAAAGATGCATAGCGTCCTTATTTCAATTGCTGATTAAATTTTCACAAGTCTGACATTGAACATGATCAATTATAGCTTCAAAAGGAAGCTTCTTTTTATAATGATTTTATGTCTGATTTTTTTTTCCAGTAGCTTTCACGGTAAGCACAGCTATTTAATAAAATGTTGACACATTATTGGTCTATGAATTCTCCTGCCAATTTCCAGTTGCGGGATTTCTAAGATAATTGCATATTATATTTTTATTCATTCAATTGTTCATCAAATAAATTGTTCAGAAATTCTTATCCACGTTATGATTTATCCTCACTAGTCAGTGCCCTGTAAATGGATATAGCGCAGTTACAGTGGGTGCTCCTCCTCACTTTATGAGGTTTAAAGTCATCTGCACCACACTCATTTTTCACAGATAGTCACTGCCTGTCCTTGTGAATCATTTATTAATCTTGGTGTTTTCCTCCTCCCAAATCCTTCTTGAATTATAAAATGAAATTTCGGATAATGAGCATATACCAGGGACCCATAAAACAACACGGTTGATTCCTGTGTTTTTCATGCCTCATTTTCATTTCGTTTTACATTTTTTTAAGGAATTCATTTTTTTAAAAGTTACAAAATACAAGGTACAATTTTTCTCTTTCTTGCACTTCGCTAACTATAATCATAAACCCAAAATTAATGTATGCTATAAAGAGTGTATTTCAGTAAGAGGTCAGCATTATATGTTCCTTATGGGGGAAAAAAAGGGATTTTTTAAATTAAAAATGAAATCTTCCCTGGCAACATAAGCCCAGGTGGCTGGAAGCATGTAGTTGATCTAAGTACTCAGCCCGTCTCGAGCATCATTATATATGCTCAAAATCTTAACGGAGCATCTTTTAATCATCTTCATTTCATTCAAGAGTCTTTGGTTCTAAGAAACAGAAATCCACTCAAAGTAGATTAAATATTGAAGGAAACAACTGTGCCATGGAAAGGGAGTACAGGAGGGCATTGTGGAGACAGGTGCTGAGATATGGGGGAGAGAGATGATGACTCTATAATTCTTGCTCTCTCCCTGCTTCATCCTTCCTTCTCTCTATTTGCTCCTGTCTCCTCAAAGAAGAAGAGGCTTCTTCTGCTTTCATTATACAATTTCTCTCTGCAGTAATTAAAACTGATACACAATCTTCATTATTATAACACAACTCTGTATGGTCAAATCCACCCCCCCCACACTCCAATCAAATCTGATAGGAAAAGGGGCAAGACATCTGATTCAAACAGCCAAAGAACAATTCACACAAAAGAGGCTGCTGGCAAACAAGTTTCCCAAACATGACCACTCCTGTCATCTACTATTTGATCTACATATGTCATAGCAGTATAACAGGTATCTATACATATAAATGCCTAAGTGACCATTATGACCGGTCGACTGGTCACTGTGATGCACACTGACCATCAAGGGACAGACGCTCAATACAGGAGCTGCCCCCTGGTGGTCAGTGCACTCCCACAGCGGGAGTGCTGCACAGCCAGAAACTGGCTGGCAAGCACAGATGTGGTGACGGGAGCCTCCCCTGCCTCAGCAGCGGCGGCAGCAGCGGCGGCAGGCCCAGCAGGGCCAGGAGGAGCAGGAGCCGAGTGGGGCCTGGCTCGGGCTCTTCCCGCGCTGCCTGTGGCTTTGGCACTGCTACCTCCCCAACTGGTCCCAGATTGCGAGAGGGTGCAGGCCAGCCTGAGGGACCCCACATGTACATGAATCCGTGCACCGGGCCTCTAGTTTATGTCATGTTCTCTTTAATGAAAAGAGCATTGGACCTTAAAGGTCTTGTATATTTTCAATGTTGATGATTTAAATCTTAGGAATTATAGTATTATTAGTAAAGGAAATTATTTCATATTAATTTATAAAGTGTGACAACTACTTTATAAATTAATACCAAATGGCAAAAGTTAAGGTGCTGTCTTAGTTCGGGCTTCCATAACAAAATACCATGGACTGGGTAGCTTAGAAATACAGGACATTTATGTTTCAGTTTCGGAGGCTGAAAGTCTAAGATCAGGGTGCTAGTATGGATAGTCAAGTTCTGTAAAGTTTACAGTTGTAGACAGTCATCTTTTCATTCTATCTTCATATAACAGAGAACAGAAAGAACGAAAAAGCTGTCTAGTGACATTTATAAAATCACTAATCCTATTCCGGAGGGCTACATCCTCACAACTTCATTAATCTTATTTATTTTCCAAAGGTTCCACCCCCTGATATCATCACATTAGGTATCAGGGTTTCAACATATTAATTTTTTGAGAGGGACACAAACTTTAAGTCAATAACTGAGCTATCTATATTTAGCCCCTGAAATTATAATAGCTATATAAAAATAGATATGTATAGTGTTAGTTTATTTTTTCTTATATTTTAGAGGCCTGGTGCATGAAATTCTTGCACAGGTGGGGGTCCTTCAGCCTGTCCTGCACCCTCTTGCAATATGGGACCACTGCATCCTAACTGCTCACTAGCCTGCCTGCTTGATTGCCCCTAACCACTCACCTGCCTACCTGATCACCCTAACCACCTCTGTGTAGCCACTGCTGCTGCGTCTTCATTGGGAAGGACATCTGGAATGAGGTCTGAAGGTCATTTGGCTGTCTGGTCTAATAAGCATATTATGATTATGCTTTTATTTTTATAGATATCACTCATAAAGTTTAAAAATTAATATTTAAAAGTTTTTAAATTATCCAAACATCTTATAGAAATATGTATAATAAATTTTTATTTTATGATATTATAAATAAAATCTAAGGTTTCATATACTATTTTAGGGAAAAATGTCACTAAGGAAATAAAAGTTTCTCATTTCAAGATAACAAAGATTTTACTAGTATTAATTTATGAAATGGAGACAACAGATAAACATTTTATCTGTTGATATTTTTAGAGAGATCTAAGTTTTTGGGGAAAATTATGTATATATAGTCAGCTTTTTCACCCCTTGAAAACTTGTTATTTTTTCATAGATGACCAGAGTTCCATCTCATATCTTTTTTTTAAAAAAATATATTTTATTTTAAAAAATAAATTTATTGTTCAGTTTATTACAGATGTTCCTCTTTCCCCCCCCCATAGCTTCCCTCCACCTGATTCCCCACCACCCACCCCCTGACCTTAACCACGCCACTGTCCTCATCCATAGGTGTAAGATTTTTGTCCAATCTTTTCCCATACCCCTCAAACCCCCTACCCCTGAGAATTGTCAGTCTATTCCCTTTCTCTGCCCCTGATTTTATTATATTCACCAGTTTATTCTGTTCATCAGATTTTTTATTCACTTGATTTTTAGATTCACTTATTGATAGGTATGGATTTGTTATCACATGGTTCATAATTTTTAACTTTATCTTTTTCTTCTTCTTCCTCTTCTTAAAGAAATCCCTTCAGCATTTCATATAATCCTAGTTTGTTGGTTTGTTGGTGATGAACTCCTTTAACTTTTTCTTGTCTGTGAAGCTCTTTATGTGACCTTCATTCTGAATGATAGCTTTGTTGGGTAGAATAATCTTGGTTATAGGTTCTTGCTATTCATCACTTTGAATATTTCCTGCCACTCCCTTCTGGCTTGCATAGTTTCTGTTGAGAAATCAGCTGACAGTTGTATGGGTACTCTCTTGTAGGTTACTAATTGTTTTTCTCTTTCTGGTTTCAAGATTCCCTTTGTCTTTAGCCCTTGGCATTTTAATTATGATGTGTCTTGATGTGGTCCTCTTTGTATTCCTTTTGTTTGGGCTTCTCTGTGCTTCCTTGACTTGTAAGTCCATTTCTTTCACTAGGTGGGGGAAGTTTTCTGTCATTATTTCTTTAAATAGGTTTTCAGTATCTTGTACTCTCTCTTCTTCTGGAATCCCCCATAATTCTGATATTGGTACGCTTGAAGTTGTCCCAGGGTCTCCTCACAGTATCTTCACATTTTTGGACTCTTTTTTTTTTTCTGGTTGGGTGTTGTTTGCTTCCTCATATTTCAAATCTTTGTTTTGATTCTTGGGATCCTCTAGTCTGCTATTGGCTTTCTGTTTATTATTCTTTATTTCAGACAGTGTATGCAATAATTTCTGACTGGTCTTTTTCCACTTTTTTGGCATTTAATTAAGATCCTTGAAGGTCTCACTAAGTTTCTCAGTGGTTTGTAGGAGATTCTTATAAATGTGGTTTTGAACTCTATGTCCAGTTGTTTGCTTTCCTCCATTTCTTTCATTCATGACATGTTTCTTTGTTTCCACGTTTTGGCTGCTTCCCTGTATTGATGGAGTGGCTCTGTGTGGCTAGTTGTCCTTTATGGCCCAGTAGCTCCACCTTCCCAATCACCTGAGGTGGACACTCTTGGTGCACCCCTTTGTGGCATGGGTACACGGTCTTGTTCTAGTTAAGCCTTTATTGCTATTGGTACACTGGGAGGAATTGACCGCCAGGCCAATTGACTTTGAGGATTTGCTTTGTCTATAATGGAAGAACTACTGTGCTGGAGACACCCCTATGGGGCAGGACTTGCTTCAGTGGGGCTTTGGTGCTCACCGAGTCTGCCTCTTGAGTGTGTCACTTATGTATGTGAGGAGTTGAAATCTGGTGTCATCTCACACTGACCTCTAGGTACTGGTTTCTGGATTCCCAAGGAGGTGCAAGTCAGCAGGAGTTAAAGGGAGCTCTGCAGATTTCTCCCCTTTGCTTGGAGTTTGGAAGTTTTGGAGTTGTCTGACCCAGTTGCAATTTGTTAGGTTAAGCTGCTAGAGGGCAGGCCATTCATATACAAAGCTACTGAACACAGCTAGGTGGGTTTGTAAATCAGAGAATCACTAGGCTAGGGCATGGCAAGCAGTGCTGGCTGACAGTCAGCCCTCTCTGCTGCATTCTGTTCAGTGTCCCATGTCCTGTGCCCCAGTGCAGTAAACAATGATTCCTGTGCGCACCTCTGTGAAAAGGCCACTCTCCCTTTCCTACTCGTTGGCCGAGAGTCCAGTTTCTCCCTGTATGAGTCTTGGTCCCCAGAATCTCGCAGGAAACTGGAATTCAGAGCAGTAGGGAATTTGTAACTCCCTCCCAATTGGGCATATGCCAGCCCAATTCAAGTGTCTCAGTGCCTGTGTTTTTCTGAGCCTCTGCATGTCCTACCAGGTCTCAATGCACTTTTTCTTTCCTTCTACTTGTAGAACTTTCACTCTGCCAGCTTTCCCATGGTTCTGAGGGATAGTCATTTTTTCTTTTAGTTGTAGTTTTGGTGTGGTTGTGAGAGGTAGCATGTGCAGGTATATACCTTATGCAGCCATCCCATCTCATATCTTTAATATATACTATTAATATAGCTCAGGAAAAATAAACAATAGTTGTCTAGGAAACTTGTGTGTTTTATTATAAAAATCAAATTTTAACTATTTCTCAGTGTAAATACAATTTTAAGAATCAGCATTATTTTAAGATTAAAGTTATAACAACTGAGTCACTGTTCTTTTGTGCAAACTTTAGAGTACTATCTTCAAAGTGTTCTTACTGTACATCTTGAGTTAGCTATTTGCCATAGTACTTCTTTCTTCTACAATACCTTCTCTAGATCATTTTCATCTGAGTAAGCTTTGGGTTTAGTTTATAGAAGCAATTCATTTTTTATTACTGTTGTTCCGTAAGAAGACATTATTTGGTTTCAGGAACTCTTAAAATCTGAGAGGGCCAGTGCAGAGCACAGGGTTCTGTTCCAGGCAGTGATGGCAGCTTTTTTCTGCTCCCCCCAGGTTAAGCCCGGTGCCCAGAGGCTTGTACTTGCCTCCCTCAGTTCTCCACATCTTGGTAGCAAGTTATTTTCTCTTCTGCCAAATAACAATAGTGATTTCTGATCTATAGTTTGATTTCAGCCTTATTAATAAAAAAAGAAAATCTAAATAGTGGTAATTTTCATTTAATCAGAAACAAATATACTCTTCTTGATATTTTATGCTGAAACAGCAAAATAATTATTATTAAAATATTCTCTTCATTTAGATATCTCCATAAAGAAGGAGTAATTTTGTTGTGCTTTACTTTAGAAGTGATCTTTCTTTACTCTTCTTTCTTATGATCAGTTTCCATGTGCATTTAATTTATTTGACTATATTAAATTGAATGCACTTGAATTGATCAAATATATAATTTTATGTGCAATTTTTTACTAACATGTTTATATTGTTAGTCACAGTAGTGAGATTAGAGGTAGAGTAATTGATTTTCATTCTCCTGGCTTTTCTTATCAACAGCTTTTTATGTGACCTAATATTAATTGACATTATGGTCATGGATGCTATCAAGATAAAAAGCACACCTGTGCTGCTGATGATTTTACATAAATATCAGAAGATTGATGAGGTATATCTGGGTATCATTATATATCTCATTACATAATTCCCTGGGAGGTGTATCTAAGATTTAATTACAATTTATGTTGCCAGATTATTTCTCAAAAGAATGAGGTGACTCATAGACAAACCAACAAAGGGTAGAGCGCATTTTTCAACCCCCCTTGCCAACATTCATGTTATTGTGCTTTCTAACGTCTTCCACGTAGAATGAAAAAGTTGTTCATTGCTGTTTTAACTTGCATTTCCTCTGCTAACAGTGAGATAGACCATCTTTTGACAAGTGTATTGATGATGTACATTTTCTCTTCTTTGAAAGTTCTATTTGTATTGTTGCTTTTTTATTAGTTTGCTGTTGTCATATAAATTTATAGGTACTCCTTGCCACTCATTTATTTACATGCAGAGGTTTTACAGCTCTATCACCCTATTCAAAACTATTGTACTCTTGAAATACTTTTGAAGAAAGAATGGCTATTCTGTAGACCACGGTACCTTTGAGACTATTCAGAACCTTCTCTGAGTATTTCCACTTTATAGTTAGATGACTTTCCACCCTGTATTGTATCCTACCTATAATATTTTAATGTCACAACAGGTTATATAGCTTGCTTTTATGCGGAGCACTTGGTTTTTAACAGCCAGGTGTTGTAGGGAGAAAAAATAATTTAACAAGTGGCCCCAAATTCTTCTTAAATTCAATTTTATTTTATTGTTGACAGTGTTACAGGTGTCCCAGAATTTTACCACCTTTTACCTCCCTCCTCCCAGCCTCTGCCCCACCCCCAGCCTTCACCACACTATTGTCTGTGTCCATGGGTTATGCATATATGGCCCAGATTCTTTGCATACAAGAGCATTCTCTAATTGGAAGATGCCCGAGTGCACAACTGTCGTCATGAAACCTGAGGCCCTGAGGTCTGAAAGGGACAGGGAACCAGCTGAAACTGTGCTGGGTCAGAAGTTACAGGGATCTGGGATTAGGATAAACTAAGAGAGACATGGAAAACAGAGCTCTATAAAAGCAGGAGGTTTGGACATTCAGTTTTAAGTTGTTTTCTGTGCTAGAGAAATGAATTTTAGAAAGGACACCGTGTGCATCCTGCTCAGTGTAGTGAACCACATTTAGGGCAGGACTTCATTGGTGATTTCCCATGATCAGTGAAAGTGTTATTATTTGTTTTGTGGAAGACTAGGAATGTAGCTTGCTTACTCTTTTGGTTCAATCTGTTTACATTTTGGCATAAAAGGACACTGTTCTGCAATAAGTACAATGTTCCTTTTTATTGAAAAGTTCTTTGTTGAGGCATGATGAGTAATTCATAAATAGCTGGAAAGTCACTTTCTGGAAGCAATACTATCAATGTTATAACACTTACAATTTTTAAAAAAGATGATATGAAACTATAACTCGAATGAAAAACTGAAAGAGGCACATTAACACTTATTGAATGTTATTTCATTTTTTTTAATTTAATGGCAAATTGATAGCTCCTGTCATTTTAGCAAATTAGGCAATTGTTTCTATATCTTATTTCTGTTGTTTCAAATATGAGTACTGTAAATGCAACATAAAGTAGAGTGTGTTTAAAAGAAAAAACTAATATGCTATGTTGACAAGTAAATTAAATGGACTGCTCTATTTTGTTTTTGTTTTTTTCTTCTTTTTTTGCCAATAATATATTTTCCTGGGGCCGGGGCAGGGGGTGCGAGGAGCAAAACAATCTTATTTTTTCCCAGATGGAATTAAATACATATCAACTTATCAGTACACAGTCTATATTTACTTTTGAAAATAATTATTTACACTGAATCCAAAACACAGCTATGTGGTACACTATTCAATATGTTCTCAGATGTTTGATTCTGGTTGGCAAATTGTCTTTAAATATTCATTAAATTGCTCTTGGAAGTACCAGTTATGGTGTAGTATTTTTCCAATTCCTATTAACCACTTAAGTCTTCCTTAGCAGTAATAGAAAATAGAAAACCATGTTGCATTTTCTCCCTCAAATGCTTATATAATGCTTTATATACTTCTTAATCTTTATGGAAGGTTGAAAATAAAGGGATTATGTATGAGACAAATAACAAGTGTAGTTATGGGGGGTTTTCAGATAATTGAGGTTGAAAAAAATACCATTTTGTCACAGGTTTCAGTAACTAAATATTAAAACATCTTATACATTGCCTTTTGTAAAGAAAGAAATTAGTCTCTATAAAGTTTTTATCCTCAAATTTGGTTCTCATTATGACTTTTTGATTACTTCTTTAAAGGATTCAAGTAGACAATTGAAAGAAGAAATAATGTGGGAAAAAAATTTTATTTCTCTGATTTTTTTTTCTTTAATCTTCACCTGAAAATATTTTTCCATTGATTTTGAAAGAGAGTGGAAGGGAGGGAAGGAGACACACAGAAAGAGAAACATCTCAGAGAGAGAGAAACATATCAATAGGTTGCCTTTGCACTTGCTTTGACCAGGGCCAGGAATTGACCCTGCAGCTGAGGTACATGCCCTTGACCAGAATCGCTCTTTCCACTGAGCCAAACTGGCCTGGGCTCTCTGATATTTCTAAAGCAACTTGAGATGTTTTGCAGAAACTGTTAGTGAAGATATTAAAAATTGTAGGTTTCAAAGAACAGCAATAGATCACCAACAAGATAACTGCAGACTCTCCCACCCACTATTTGGCTAAAGTAGAAAGCACCTACTATTCAGGCATTTTATAAAAAATCATGGGGTAATCTAATCTAATCTAATCTAATCTAGGCTTTAATAAGACATAAGACAGTGTGACAACCAAATTCTGATGCTCTCAGTCACCCAGCTGAGTGCCTGGTCTTTGATCATAAAATATTGGCTAAATCTATCTGAATTGTTTTTATCCTGCTAGTTATTTACTCATTATTTGAGTTTTTGTCCGATCAGTTTGTGATGCCAACTTCTGGGAAATGTAGTTGTGTTACCGACTTTGGAGCCTTCCAACTGTAGTGGGAATTACTGTGACTGGAATAGAAGATGGGCAAATAATGGTGAGGTTTCAGAAGGAAATTGAGGTTGGGGATCACAGTTGCCCAGGATATTTAATATTATTCTGGGGAAAAAATCACAAATTTATTTTATAGTATTTTCTATCCAAGAGAAAGTATCTTAAACTGGATAGAAAAGAAAGGAGGAAAAAGAGCAAAGGGAAAAAAAAAGAAAGGAAAGGAAAAAAATAACAGATGTGTGTTGGGCAGGCCTTTGAAGAGAGGATTGGGAAAAGGATATTGTAAATGTAGGTGATCTCTTCTTGGAAGAAGGAACTTAGCCATTTCAGTAACTCATTCATTAGCATTGTTCACTGATGTCTTTAAGGATTTATTGGCAGCTAAGAAATACATTTTAATAATAACCAGTCCAAATAGCATGTGTTTTGGTGTGTTGGAGGAAGTATGGCTAAAAGCAGATCTTCTTTTTCTCTTTAAAATTAATAATAGCCTTTAAAGGACTCTTAAAATAAAATATCCTGACTTTTATTCATGAATGATGAAAGATTTTTCAGAAGAATCAATACTTGTTTGAAGACAACTAAATATAATCATATATTTATTGCTAAACATAATCTTTTTATTCATGCAACTAATAGCAAATATTTTTCCCCTTTAATTTCACTCTTTCTAAAATATAGCAGTTTTCTTTCCTTGGAGAGGTAAAATACAGGCTGTGTCATATAAAGAAATTAATTTGTAAACATTTATATTTGTATAAGTTTAACCTTAACATATAATTATTAGAAGTAACAAAACTGCCAGAAATGGATTGAGTTATAACTCTTATTCATCACAAGAAAATAGTAGCAAACAAGATTAAAAGGGACTGCGTTTGAAAGACTTATCATTTGCCCCCTTCCATTTTCGTTCAAAGGAAAGCACTTAAAGCCACATATCCATAACATGTGCTGTGGATAGTGGTGAAGTCATTGAAATATACAATACATCCAGATTCCTATATTTTAGGGTTTACATAGAAAGAAATAACACATACAATTCAAATTGATCATTAACTATAACAGTCTGTTACTTGAAATCTTGCAAGACAATTTTTAGTAGACTATTGGCTAATATTTGAAATAAAATGTTACATTTTAAATAGTCAACATATGACTAGAGTCATGCCCACAGAGTAAAATCATGACACAATGCCTTACTCACATGTTTGTGGCAATGCTGATGTAAACAAATCTAGGCTGCAGAAGTAGTGCCTAAATTTGTACTTCTTGAATTACAATTCCTTTGATCCCAAATTTAGCTTTTTGATTATTGTTTTCTAGATTTTTACATTGGTGGTGCCCTCCAGCTTTAACATATTATAAATCTTAATAGAAATATACAAAAAGCAAGTATTTTTATTTTATGCTTATAAAATATGTAGTTTTAAAAAAGGAAATCGATTGGTATCAGTTATATTTCAAAATCCATTAGTATATAGGCAGTCTTTCAGCTTTGTTCTGTGTATACACCTATAACTCTAATACATGGCTGAGCAAATTATTTATGTTGCAATGTTTATTTTAAAAAATTGGTACATATAATTTAAACCCTTCCATTGTTTGGGGCATTTCACCCTCTAGGATTCATTCTAGCTTATCTTTCATTACTTTACTCTAGAGAAATGGCAAAAATCTGCTTTGGAGATAAAAATGTGACCTAGTTATGAGATTTGTCAAATATTTAAATTATTGGTGCTAAATTAATTTATAACATTTGATCATATAAATGGCCTAATACCGTGTAGGACATTTTAAATGACATGTTTAACAAAAGTTGTTTCTGTTGAACACTTGGTCAATCAGACTATCCTACAGCTTCTCTGTATACACCGCTTTAAGCAACAACAACAACAACAACAACAAAAATCTGTTATTTTAACTAAGTAATTTAAACTAGTATTTATATTTCATCAGGATTTTTATAGCTATTCTGTTTGCTACCATTGTATAGAAAGTTCTAAACTATGAACTAAAGATAAAATCTTCTAGGAAATGGAATAATTATTGATATTAGGAATAATTATATATTACCTCACTTAATAAATTCAATAGTTTTAAAACTTTTTAAGATTCTGCATTTATTGAAGTCCACTATGTACTAAGTTTCATGCCAGCTTCTAAGTATTCAGACATTAAAGACTTTATTCTTGGCCTCCAGGAGTTCCAAGTAAGAGAAGAAACTAATAACCTAATACAATTAAAATTATGAATATTAAGTGCTATAAATGCAAATAAATGCAAACACAAAAGCACAACAAGGCAGGAATTTCAAAGTGAGCCTAAGGGTAATGTTAATCAGAGAGAGTATTTTGAGGGGATGACCATTGAATTGATTAACTTATTTCAGGACTTGGAGGTGAGTTTAGTGGTAGAAATGATGAAGAGAAGCAAAAAAAAAAAAAAAAAAGGGCCATATGTTTGAAAGACCGAGAAATGTAAGAAAATCATATGGATATAGAGTGAACTACAAGAGACTGGATATGTTGAAACAATATGTAGTTGTAAAAAAGATTTGTAAGAAATCAAATATTGTTAGAATAAAAGGTAAATGTGAGAGAGGAGATTAAAGTGGTCAAAAGAGACCAAATCACCATTAATGCTGTCTGTGTGCTACCCATAAAAAGAAGTTTAAACTTTATTTTATAGTTAGCTTAGAGTCATTGATGGATTTTAAGCAAAGGGATGGCAGGCATTTTAAAGAAGAAGACTGGAAATTGTTAATATTGGATGCAGAGAGGAAAGATATAATAGAAATTGTACTGAGAAGGAATGATATCCTTCACTAAGGTAACTTCTTTGGGATGGAAGAGCTTAAAGCAATATAATAGGATTTCAGAAGCAACATCTAGATTGAATGCTTACAGTAATAAAGAGGGAGGAGTCTTTGTGTCTACCTTGGTTCATCAAATGGATGGTAGTATCATTCCTTAAAATTAGGAGCATAAGAGAAAGACTGGATGGTGGGGATGGGGAAGACAGATAATGAGTTTAATGCATGAAAAGTGAAGATTACAAATAGAAAGTTGGATATACATACAAAGCTCAAGAAAATTGCTTGTGCTTTAAATATGTAAACTTCAGAGTCACCTGGTGTTCTTCCCATGGATTTCTATTATTAGATAGATATGAAAAAGTATGCTTCTCTGGAATATTAAAGTTATCTACTCATTGTAAAATTATTTTTTATTTAAGCAATACATTATATATCAAAGGCACATGAATAATTTAAAATACTTTCATTTAGTTCATTTCCTCCTTTTTATCTCTATTAATAGAACATTTATATGTTGTCTAATACTTATCAGTCAAGAAGACACATTCTTACTTGCTTATATTAACAGGAAATTGAATGTGCACCATTACAATGAAGGCCTATAGTAATTTAATATAATAATGAGTTAGACTTTTGGAAAACTTTAAAATTATTTTTTAAGTAAATCAATAGTCACCTCATATATTTGTGATTTTTTTTCCTGTTGACATGAAAACACAAAAGCACAACATAATGACATTGTGCTAAAAATTCTTATTCATTTTGAGAAAATATAGTTTAATATCTAAGTATCAGAAAGTACAATCAATTCATACAGCAAGCTTATCACATAGTAGAACATTACTATTTTAGAAATTATTTTTTCAAATTTAAATAATAACCTATCAACTTTCTTGAAATGGAAAGACTTATTGCTGATAATATTTTTTTCAAATATTATTTATTAGGTTTGTAGATAAATAAACAAAAATATAATAGATTGTTTAATAGATTCAGAAATACTATTTTATAACAAAAAAGAAAGAATAACATACAATTCTTATTTGATTGTGGTCATGTATAAAGCTTCCTTAATTCTGCTGGGCTAATGTGGATTATGCAAATTCTTCAAAACAGTAGAAACTTCTATCATAATGTGAATGAGCAAAGAGAAATGTCTCTGCAATATGACTTTATATACCCTCATAAATATATCCTCATATTGGAAATATTTTGTCTACACTTTACTTTGCTGAATCTCTAGGTTTTTTATTGGTAAGCAAATGAAAAGGGCTAACTTTTCAATTCAGTTAAACATTTATAAACTTAAGTTTTTCTATCAAAATTGACTCCTAATTCTTTCAATATTGCACATTGTAAATTGCTCCAGTTTTCATAAAAAAAAATTGGAGCAGACAGGACTGTAGCTATGCTGCAGTAAATCACATTTCTTTAGCTATATCTGTGCAGGCTCCACTTCCCATCTTTCCTTCCCCAAACCACCATTGGGTCAAATGGCAGTTCCATGTTTAATTTTTTAAGGAAATTCCGCACTGTTTTCCATAATGGCTGCACCAGTCTGCATTGCCACCAGCAATGTACTAGGGTTTCCTTTTCTCCATGTCCTCACCAGCACTTGTCCTTTGTTGATGTGTTGATGGTAGCCATTCTGACAGATGTGAGGTGATGACTCACTGTTTTAATTTGCATCTCTCTGATGATCAGTGACCTTGAGCATTTTTTCATGTCTATTGCCTATCTGTATGTCCACTTTGGAGAAGTGTCTATTTAGGTCCTTTGCCCATTTTTTAATTTGATTATCTTCCTTTTGTTAAGATGTTCCTTATGTATTTTGGAAATTTACCCCTTATTTAATGTATCATTGACAAATATATTCTCCCATACAGTGGATTCTCTTTTCATTTTGATGATAGTTTCCTTTGCTGTGCAGAAGCTTTTTAATTTGATGCAGTTCCATGTGTTTATTTTTTCCCTTTTTTCTCTTCCTCTAGGCTATTTAAGATATTTGGCTGCCTACATTCTCTTCTAGGATTTTTATGGTTTTATGACTTACATTTAAGTCTTTTATCCATTTTGAGTTTACTCTCCTGCATGGTGTAAGTTGGTGATCTAGTTTTATTTTTTCTTCCTTCCTTCCTTCCTTCCTTCCTTCCTTCCTTCCTTCCTTCCTTCCTTCCTTCCT